>CAEFZY010071182.1:0-11536 GCA_903066815.1 Brachyrhaphis roseni
TGGTGGAACATGTATTTGTCTGCTGGAGTTACATATATATGTATGAATGCATACATACATACATACATACATACATATATATTCACCACGGCTTGCTAATGACTGATGTACTGATGTAATTAAACAAGACTTTTGTGGCTCGTGAGTTGTATAAATCTGTCTTAGCTAAGGTCTCCATAATGAAGTGTCTTTGCAGTAATAATGTCTGTACACCTTCCTCCTTCCCACAGAGCTGCAGTTATACAGAAAAGAACAGGGAACAGTGTGTTACATTTAGGTGTGACAGAGTTTGATCAACATCCGTACCATCTTTAAAGCATTAATGCTGGAGCCCCAGTATTTCTTCATGAAAGCAAAAGCAGTTGAGCAGAAACAGCGGATGTATGGGCACTGAGTCATGGCACAAGATGTGCCCTGAGGAAAGCACCATACTACAAGTCTGAAATTTGAGCTCTTTCGAATTTCCTGTCCTTGAAACCACAGGACTTTGATAAGGTCCAGAGATTCCACTAACTATTTTAAAGCCTTCCATTATCTGTGAACTGAGCCCACCCAGGTACTTTTACAGGAACAACAAGTCCAGAAAAACAAAGAATGGACCACAGATCAATCTCTTTTACTCACAATTGCAAATAGGACACAAGCAGTTTCTGTATGACCAAGCACAGACGGTCTTCACATACCGCCTGTGTGGTGCATTTCCCCCTCTTTATCCCCTCACACGTGCAATGAGTAAGCCAAGAGGAATTTCTGCCTTATATGCTTAAAGGGGCAGAGACATTTTATCCAACATACATTCTCTGTTAGTAAACATCATTCTGGCTTTCAGCAAGTAAAAATAAGCAGTATTGCAATCCAGCTTATTCTTTGTGAGATAAAAGTAAACAATAGCAAAATAGCTTTGATTTTCAAGAATAGAAATTTGAATTTGGGATATTTTTTTAAATATGTTTATTGTTTTTCAGAATATTTTTCAGAAATGAGGTGTTAATAAAAAGTAGCAGAGTGGGCCACATTTGAAACCCAAAATGAATCTTTAAATAAGGACATAAAGAAACAGCTAATTCTTTCTGTGATACTGAATGTTTTTTTGTTTGCTTGTTTTGTTTTTTGTTTTCTTAATTCTAACTTGAAACAGCAAACTTTCGGCTTTGGACCTCATAGCATTAAGGTATCACTTTCAACACAGCACATCTCACAAGTCCCTTTGCAAGATACGGCCAAAGAATGCTGCTGGGTACTTATTTGGCATATGATCTGCTATTTATAGCAATACAACAGATTGCATTAATAAACATACAACCACTGCTGTCCAAACGTTATCATGTGACTTTCTTTCCACTGCTGCATGCAACAAAAAAGGGTTTTTATTTTCTATTTTTGTTCAAAGACAACGAAGTAACTGAAAGAAAAAGGAGACAACTTTTTGGTCTACAGCTGCAGCCACTCCTTGCACACGTTGGACAGCAAAAGACGTAAAACAGCAAACACAATTGGAGTGAAAGAACTCTCTTTTTCTCAACAACAAATTTGTATAACTGGAGATGCGTCAGGATATTGGATATTGACTGATGCTCAGTTTGATAAAACCTAACACTCTACTTGGGTTTAGCTTGTTTCTTGAGCCATCCAGAAAGCAAACTATGTGATCAGTGTGTGAATATGTGAATTCCTGCTATTTGAAACAGAGTTTTCAAAAATGAAAACAATTAACAATCTATTATTGCAGTCCTGTAACACCTTTAGTTATTCTCATAAAAGATTAATAAAATATAGTGTCTTTTGTTGTTTGTAATGAGTCCACCAAAATATGCATTGTTGATGTAAATACAGTACAGTTCATATACAATTTTCTACTGAATTATAATCTTTGAACAAAAATATGACAATTATTTGTTAAGAGATTTATAATATTGTCTAGGAAAATAAGTTATCTTATAACAAGTAGTATTTTAGTTGACATAAATAAATATGTTACACTTTGGTGATGCATAGTTTAAGAATCTTCCATAAGTATTTCTTCAGCGTGTGCACAAATGAGCCAACAGTATGGAAAATTCTATAAAAAGTTGCTTCATTCCAATATTCCTACTTATTAAGCCAAGGTCAATAAATTGTATCTACCTCCTGCTGATATAAAGTCATATTAAATAAATTAAAATAAAAATCAAAAGTTCATGTATTTCAGTAACAGAGCTCACAAGTAAAACACATTATATCAATTAATTACAAGTAGAATGATGTGTTAAAGCTTTTTCGTAAGGCTGATGATTTCCTGCTTGCAGCTATTGAAAACATGACATCTAAGATTAGAATATTACATCAGTAATGTTTAAAAAAGAAAACATTTTGAATGCAGAAATATGGGTGTAATCAAAATTATGTTTGATACCTCCTTAAAGGTTGTAATTTTATTAAAAAGGCACTTTTAATCTGACAAATAAACCTCATCGGAACCCATTTTAATTTATTGAATGTGACTGTAGTTAAATCAGGAGAATAGAAAAGACAAGAACAAGTCATGAGTCAGGCATGTTGTCTGCTTCCATTGTCTTAAAGTATGTCAATGTGCAAACATGCTGCTTATTGAAAAGAAAAACATTACATAAGTGGTATTCTTTTGCATGAGATAGCCTTAACTGAATGTGCCCTCCAGCATACCAAAAGTTAATATTTGATTCCATAAAGAAGAAATGTGAGCTCTGTGAGAACTTGCGAATCAGGGAATGTGTGCCTCCCTGTGGAGCTATGAAGACCAACCAGACCTGAAGCAGGGTAGGCATTTAATAAGACGCAATCCGCCTATCTGACTAACTGTCACAAGTCTTTTTTATTTATTTCTTTAATTTCATTTTTTGCAGAGGGCAAAACACAGACACAGGCCATACACCTTTTAAGCCCTTTGAAAAACATTAAAAGATTCAGGGGCCAGTCAAACAAGAGCAAGAGAGAGAACATCTCTGACAAGTACACAGTGAAGATATCTGACAGCCGAGGTTGTTAGCAGCCTATGATAAGCCCTGCGGAAAGAGTGAGGTGAAAATAGAGCAGGAAACACCAGCAGAACCTCTGACAAGGACAATCAGAGATGAGGCTAAGTGAAGTGGAGAGGAAGAAAATGAACAGACATAGTGGGGAGAAGAAATGGCATTGAAGCTAAAGGAATGGATGTTTCAAAATAGGAAAACACAAGCAGGGAAAGATTGTTCTTAACATACAGAACTGCCTTTCACTCATAGACTGATGTTGAGTCTGTATACTTGACATTTGTCTGACATTTTTGCCTCTATGCCCTTCCTCCTGTGTAGAACTTCTCAGAATGGGCCTCTCTCTGCATCACTGCTTGCCTCTAAGAAGTGCCCATTTCTCCAGTCCCCATTTAGCAACGTAGCTGACTCCCACTCACCTTTATCTAACATTAACCTGGAATATTCCACTCAGCTTCAAATTACCATTAACATTTCCTAATATACTACAAACCAATAATGTCTAAAGACCAGAAGAAAATGAAAGAAAAAAACAACAACTTTTTTTTTCATCTTTGAAGAGAACTTGAAGCCCCAGAGGCTACTGTAGTTAGCTAGTAGACAGCGCTCCTCCTCATGTAGTGTAATTAAAGAGAAGACCGGGCTGTATTGACTAGAAAACCACTGCTTGCCCTTGAAGGAACATCTGTACCGGAGAAAAACAAGGCAATTATACAAAGGGGTAGAGAGGGGAGAAGAGTGCTCTACAGTGGGAAAGTTCCAAGAAAACACATCATACCTTTAAAAAAATACCCCAACACAAATTTTAACATATTAAAGCACAACCTAGTTTGGTTTTAGCTTCACTCTGCTGCATTATTGCATGAAAAATGCTTCACACTGCCTCTATGCCACCCAACACTATTTTTTGTAACCAAAGTGTAGCTTCCTGAAAACTTTTATCTGCGGTCTTGATACCTCAGGGCTCTCCAGATGAATGTGTTTACCCTGTACTCAGCCAGGCCCTTTGAGAGAGGCAAACTGCTCTAAACAATACTCCTGCTCTCAGGTCTGTTGTGTCAGAAAAACTCAGCAAAACACCACAAAATCATCAATTGTTCAAAGAATAAAATTGTGTGACTACACCATTCACAATGTGGCACTCTTTACGAAACTTTTTTTTTTCCTTTAACAAAGGGATTTAAAAACTTTTATTTTACAGGGTCAGTTGTGCACGAACTGAGCAGCTGATAACATTGCGGGAAACTCCCGATAGATTAACCCGTCCAAGAATAAACACAGACAAACAATAAACGTTGCAGAGAAAGATGTGGTCACAAGGGGAAAGACGCAGGTTTTATTTCCACTATTTGTTCTGCAGGTTCCCACAGAGACCCCGAGTTTGTTTGTGAATCTAAATTGACCATTGGAGCTGCACACAGGTCTTAAGGACAGTAAAAAAAGAAAAATATGATTTGGGCCTTTGGTGTCTGAGGCAACTTATTCCCACTATTATTTAACTAACAGTGCCTTACAAACACTTCTGCACCTTTTGTCAAGTAACAACTACAAACCTCAGTGTATTGGGTTTAGCTCAACAATCTTGCCATTCATCTATGGAGGTCAGATCCGTGGAGTGAATGTGTACTAGCTGTCCTTTCAACTGTTGTGGATCGCTGCAGGTGACTAAAACATGTAATTGGTTATACTTGACTTTATTTTAGGGTATTAGAGTAAAAAAGGGTTAAACACATTTGAATGTTATCCTTTTCAAATGTTTACTTGTAAATAATTTATCCTTTTACTTCTGAGTGGCAACTACTATACTATCGAATAAGACTCAAATAAAATTAATTGAATTATGGTGTAGCAAAACAAAATCTAATATGGATTAAAGCATGTTAATTCTTTTAAAAGTGAATGTAGCTCAGAGAAATAATGAAAGTAGAGTATAATTTTACATAAATATTTTTAGAACAGAATATCTCTGTATCTTTAAGTTTTGGCTCTACATGTCTGTTTTGACTCCACATGTGGTACTCAATGTCAAACCTAACGTAGTGTCAGAGACGTGTGTCCACATTTATCCCCTTGTGCAACAAGCAGTTTCAATATACTTTCACACTTATTTAGCAAGTTTTGTTCAACTTAAGGCATAGGTTTTCCTCAACTTTCCTTGTTCGGATGCTATCAGTGTGTATAACTGTCCATCAATGTTATCTCTATTTGCCTTATTTGCTGTTATATGACCTCCTTCTGAACTACTTTAATGAAAAGTGGCCAACCCCACCACTGGGCTAAAGTTCAACAAGGACAACCCTCCCCCAGATCCTTCAATGAACCCCTTTTTTCACAAATTTCTAAATGTCCCTCTGGCAAATATTTAGCTGACATGCTCCAGACTGCTAGACTACCTCATTTCTTGGCAGAGATCCTTTAACCTCAACCAAGTATGTCTCCTTAATACCTGGTGCTGTATATTGCCGCCATCCTTTCCTTCATAAATAGCCTGATCTAAAGAAAAAGTCTGTGCAACGAACAAAGAGGAAAATGTTTGTACTGTCTGACCAAAACAAAGAAAAATCTCTACATAGATTCATTGGATTAAGTGTTGAAGTTGCATGCAATTGTAAAATGTCTGAAAGGCAGTGAACTTCAAAGATCAAAGTCATTCTTTAATTAAAAAAGCAGAAATTGGGTTACCTTTCTGACAATGCTTCGATGTCCAGCAGCGGTAGTCATTGTTGCCTTTGACCAATGTCCTCTGACATGTAGGGTTGTCCTCCATTGTGCCTGGGCAGACATCATCACACTCTTTCGACTTCTTGTTCCCAGTTATAACATTGTTAACATTGCTGTCCATGATCAGAGACCAGTCCACCGAGTCCAGGAAACAGAGCTCTGGGTTCTTTTCAATCTGCACTGTCCCACGGGTAATGTTCATCAGGTTGTAAAGGCCAATGTCCTTTAGGTTGGTCATTTCATAGATCACCAAAGCATTTCCATATAAGAGATTACGGCCCCGAATGACGCTCAAGTTGGGGAAGAGCGTGCTGAGGCTATCCAGGCCAGGAACGCGGAACAGCAGCAGATAGTCGGTGATGACGGTCAGCTTCGGGAAGCTGAGGGTGCGGAAGACCTCCTGGTTGATGTTGCTTGTCTTTTCATTGATTAAAACGATTTGTAGGAAACCTTCCAACACTGTGCAGTTCTCAAGAGCCTGGAATTCACTTATGTAATTCCGGATGTCAATACTCGGGCTACAGACTGAAAGAAAAAATAAAATAAAATAAATAAATACATTTCTGAATTGATAACTAACAGAATTATTGGTAAACTGCAAGCATTCTACATGTGTAGCAAAAAAAAAAAAAGGGTCTTTAAACATCATTTTATTTCAACAATTAAAATCTCCAAAGTTAACAACTATTTAAAGACAATTTTTGAACTATGGGTGGATGGGTGGGTGGATGGATAGATGGATGAAAGGACAGACAATGAATAGATATTTGGATGGTGAACTAATGGAAGGATGAATGTATAATGAGCAATGAAACAACAGATTGATGGACAGAGGGAAGATAAGAGGTATGACTGTGGAACAGGATAGGCCATGTAGTATGGCTTTATTTGTATAAATTATCTGTCTTTCCATCCATTCCAGATCTGGAACACTCTTAAAACAAATCTACACTTTCACAGCCTTTGCAGAAACACTGAATAAAGGTAGTAAAGCTATTTGGCCAGATTTTAAATAAGCATGTATTCATTGACCACAAATAATAATTTCATTAATCTTCTTGAAGCATATAATCTTTTGATTCAAGACAGTGAGCCTGACAGAATGTTTTCTCGCTTTCTGGAAGCCTGTGTGCTGCACTAGGACATCATCTTTCAACTAAAAGGTTAGTTTGTTCTCAGTAATAAGAAACTATTATCAGAGTACAGAAACTCTCACTTATTTTCCCACTGAGATGCACAAGTTAACATGTTCAAAACTTCTTTTTTGTATAACCTCAAACACAACACCTGTGTTTTACAGTAAAATGCTTCGTCTTTCACCTCAGATAACCTCAACGTGTACATGAGCCAATTCTCTGAGCTCGGAAAACAACACTTGAAACCACGGTGCTGGGAGCGTCCACTGACAACATTCACATTAACCTTTTATTATTGATGACAATCAGCTCTGCCAGTAAATGTAACTATGCACCGCTACGTTAAATGCAAATCTGTAAGTTTCACACTTAAATAAACATAATCCTTACCCATAAAACTTAAACTTGTCTCGATCTGCCAGCCAAATTCTAGCTTTGGTTGTGCTCAGGGATGCCAGGCTGTGACATGATCGCTTCTGATGCTACCTTCCAAGCATGCAGCGATGTGTGAACAAGTTTTGACAGAGAAGTAGTGACAAACTTCATGCTAGAAGTCCCTTAATAACAACAACAACAATATAAACTTTTGAGATATAAATTTAATGTAGTGACATCATGCAGTTTTCCAGGCATAGCCAGTGATCCACACGTGTTCGCCACATGAAGAGACTTTTCTTTTAATGTTATTTCCAAAAATGCTGCGACTACATTAATATAAACAAAAACAGATGATCTGCAAATCATTCTAAGCTTGCATTTAAATTCATCATGGATCAGCATGACTGGTTTATTCACAAATGTGCTTCAAAGCAACCCCAATATTACTGCAAAGAGTGCTTTTTAAAATGCACAACCTTTCTTTTGTTGAGCATGGAAGATGTGGTATCCAGGATTACAACATATTTACTTGTTAAACTACAGTTTTCTATTGATCAAAGTCCATTTCAAAATATCCTTTTCCATCTGAGAAAGCGATGGCCTTTCTAGGACTGTTTGTTAGGAGTTTCCCATCATTTCCTTAGATTTGCTTAGGAAATAGGTGTACTGGTTTCCTGAAAGGTGTAATATGACACATAGAAGAGAGACAGAGTTTGTAAAGTGTCTTAATGTCAATATTATTACCTTGTCTAGCTACTCAAATGAAACATTTACAGTAAAGTTTGTTGTAATTTATTTGAAGTTCTTGTAAATGGCTTCTCATGGCTTATTCAGACTTCTTCTGTGGTTGCCTCCTTTTTGATCTGTTCCATCAGTATGAGCCATTACTGTTTTAGTAATCTTGAATTGTGGTTTCTAGGGAGGCCCATGAACAACTTACTGTAATTAAATCAGTGTCATCTAAAATATTACTTTGCAATTACTTTGGATAATTGCAAAGTAGAAGGAAAACTACATATAGGTTCAAATTATTATTATTTCTTAACATGGAAAAATCTGAAGTGGGTTAATCCAGAGCCACTCTGAATTACCCACATTTTCCTTTCTGATCAGAATGTTAACTTCGGAAAGGTCACGTATTGTTATTTTTCCCATTATTAATGAGCATATACTCATCTATGCATCTGCTGTAGCTGTGAGATTGTAAAGGGGAAATTGGTTTGAGTAAAAAAACAACAAAAAAAATCTTTAACAAACTAAATGTTTTACAAAATACATTCAGATTGCTACAAGAGTAGAAACTGAATACACTTCTTATTACAACTTTTTGCTGTGCCACTCTATAGAGTGACACATAAGTAACAAACTGATATTAGCTGGTTAATCAGTCGGCCTAGATACTCTGGTGGCCAGCCTGCAGTCAGCTGCTTAACAAGACGTTTTAAGCTTCCCAGCTGTAGTTTTTATAAGAGGGATGACTGGAGCTTATTTAGTGTTCACACAATGACTGTCCATGTTTTGTGTCACCAGATTTTTTCCAAGCAGCCTGTTATGTTACATGTAAGTAAGGGAAATTATAGCAGCCTTCTTTCAGCCAGCTGGACAGCAGAGCTCAGCACCAGGTAGAAAAGGGAAAATTCTAGCAGAAATTTGTACGAGCTTTGGATTCTTTTAAAATCTTATTTAGAGCATGCAGCCCATGCCTGTTCTACTCATATATTTAATTTTTGCCGTGTTATAAATTATTTTTGTTGTTCACGTGTTGTCAACAAGCGAAAAATTATGAACTAAACCTGACCTCTGTAACATTGCTCTTTGACATATATACTGTTCCAATAAATGCAGCTTTGCCACCCTTTCTAATGACTAGGAACAAAAACAGCACAGATTTTTAGGTCATATTTTACATGATATCACTACCGCAATTAGAAGAACCATCCAGATATTAAACATTTCCTGTTGACTTTTTTTTTTACATTTACTATTTTATCAAAGTATTTTTATTATCATTGTAATTTTTAACGTTAAATGTTTTATATTATTCCATCTTAATTTCTCACTTTAAATAATGTCCTATATCTTAATCTTCTGTTTTCAAAGTTCTCTCACAACATTTATTCACTTAATGCAAAAACTTTTTTTTTTCCTTATAACTCTTAATATTTATTCCAACAACTTTAGTCTGTTAAGCTTAAACATTGGAAATTTAAAATAGCATCGCATTTAGCTGTCCTTTATTTCACAGTAAACAAAACATCATAAATAGTTTATCTGTTAAGTGAAGGTGTGAATAGTACAGAGAACATTGTTAATTGTTGTCTAAAAGGAGGTTTAGTGATTGGTACAGGAAATGCCTTGACATATGAGCTCTTCGGTTAAACCTGTTATGTTCTTACAGAAGCTTAGGAGGCAGCCATAGTTACGCTGCTGCAGTCCCTGTCCAATAAAACAGGCAAGTCTTCAAAGTATTTCTCTGATCCTTGACATAATGCGAAGAAAAGCAAATAACTGAGCTGTTTTAGTTCAAAACAAATGCTGTACCCATGGTACAATGGTAATGGAAGTCCCTCATGAATTATGTTTTCTGTGGAAATACATGCATTCAATCTACACATCAAAATCACTATTTTATGTGCTTTGCTTAAACCTTTTTTTGCTTAAAAATAGAAGTCACATTGTTTATGAAGGGGATGAATGGGTTATATTTGCCCCCGGTGGGATGTTTCAGTTGCCCAAATTTAGAACGGAAACAATTACTCCCGAAGAAAATAGTATTTGCTTTCTCCAATCAACACCAATGCCCCTGGGCTCCACATGTGAGCCATCGAGCTGCATGTCTTCTTTGTTTCATTGAGAATTTTCTTCCAGCTTCTCCAGCAGCCGGGGAGCGAAGGAGGAGGGGTGGAGCCACTCCAATACAAAGGCTAATTTGTTTGTTAGTAAAGAGAAGCTCTGGGCTCCACTTCCTGATGAGGGCATTAATAAAATCAGGGGGCGTCTGGCCAGCGGAAGATAAGATTTCAGCCAAGCCAAACTATGGAGAGGCCACACGGGTGCAGAACTCCTGCAAGCAGAAACTGCTACCTTCTGAATGCGTTTCTGAATGTTGTGAAGAGTCTTGAAAAAGAGAGGCTGGAATGGGAATACAACAAGGGAGAGGAATGACACAGCCTTGCTCTTTGTGAGGCTCTTATTCTGCCCATTAGGCATGTTAAGTAGCAGGAATTCCAATCATTTTCTCACACAAAAGCTTGAGAAAGATTTTGCCTCCAACTAAGGCTGCAAGCTTTCCTTACTCCACTTGTTGCAACAAAAAAACACTTAAAGATAATGTAGTTTTCATGATTACATTACATAAAGACATATTTCAGCAGCCCTGTCCACACAGACTGATATCCCGCACGCATGTGTCCGTCTCTTCCTCCTGGGTCTCTTTGCTCTTCACACTGCTGAGTAAACACACATATCTGCACAGCGTAATGGGATCTATGGGCTCATGTTTATGATTGATAAACCCTGCCCCGAACCTCTGTGGAGATGTCAACACACATACACAAGCGCACCTGCACCAACACCCCCACAGGCAAACATGACCCCGTGCACCTCCGTTAAAATTAAACCACGACTCTAACGGCCAACACTTGCTGAATCCACAGAACATGCCGAGCTTGTAAATAATAAACTTTATTTCGCACTTAGATGGAAAATATTACTTTCACAACAACATTTGCTTGTTTAATTATTTTAAGAAACATACCACCTGATCTTACTATATTTTGTTTATTTTTCAGCTATTAAACTGTATTAGTTTTTTCTTCTTTTTTTTTTTGTCAAACACAACATTTCGAAAAAATAGAAATTGAAAACATGAAATTTGGGAGAAAAATTAGTATATCAACAAGCAATCTGGAAACACTGACATGGAGATCTGTTTATTCCAAAAAAGTTCACTGAGATTCTTCTCTAATGACAATCCTGATAACATTGCAGTCATTTTTAACCTCAGAAATTTGAGATTTTACAACACCTTCAAAGAGGACATTTTAAACCCTTGCTGCATCTCTAGTCAACTTTCTCAAACACATTAAATCAATGTTTAACAGAAAGTTTGGTCTGTTAAGTTAATTAGTTGCATAAAAAGACGTCACCCAGGTTTTCTCTGCTGATACTAATTCTAAGTGTGTTTTGTTTTTCTTATTGCTATCGACCACAACACTTACAAACTCACTGTGTTATATCAATAATAAGCTGAAAACATTAACCATAAAACAAAAATTAGCTCCAGGTTTTTCGATATATATATATATATATATA
>CAEFZY010071183.1:0-37266 GCA_903066815.1 Brachyrhaphis roseni
GATTAACACTCCTGGAAAAGAGTTGTTTTAATTCTTAAGACATTTCTGACCTTTTTATATAAATCCAGTTTTTCAGCGGGGATGGAAAAATGTAATCTGAGTGAAACCAGGAATTTATTGTGGAATTATGACAGCGGGACATTGCCTAATCACTCCCACTCAAATCTCATGACAGAAGATTTTATCGTACATATCGACTCACCCGTCTCCACACACACCTTTCAGCTCAAAGTGCATTTGATTTTCACTAAAACAAAGAGGTGTTCTGACTTGTCCTGTTGCCTTGGAAAGCTCACCCCTGTTTTCCAGATTAATGTCAGTTTTCTACCTCTTCACGGTTAGATGTGGCCTGCATTAGTATATTGATTTATTTAGGTAATAAAAACAACCCAAAAGCATTTAATTCAGGGTCATTTCAACAACGTCAGCATTTTGAAACAGTTTTTTTCTTCTCTGTGTGCGGCTGAAACAACTCACCGGCAGACAGCAGACAATTTCACATTTACTTCAACGAACTCTATATCAGGTCTGGTGAACCAGTTCAGCATTAAGAGCCAAATAAAGCTCATCATCACCGTAAAGAGCCACACAACAATTTCAAGATTAGCTTTATAGCACATTGGTAACTGAAACAGCTTTCTTATTAGTCCGTAAGGCCTTTAGTGGTACACCTGACAGTGATCTTTTTTTTTTTTTAAAAAGTGTCTTTAGATTTGGTTTGTACTCTGTTATAGCTACTCAAAGCAACTCTTCCACAGGTGTCAGTGAAAACAGGACAAAGTGTAGTAAAAATTTATTCACAGACATACAGAAAACGTTTGAGCTCCGTCTGCCAAACCAGTGGATGTGGAAGCGCCTCATGCAGAACATTTTTGAAACATGTGGGACAATTTACACGCATGGCCCAGATTTGTACCTATCTGATGGTATTGTGGTGACCTCTACCATTTGCATATTTTACGCTGCAATTTAACCATTATTTTTGGTGTAATAAACCAAGATCATCACCGGCCTAACTTTTAGCCCTCTTTCAAAACTACTGGATTCACCTCTGCTCAATAGTTTTAAGGGGGGATTTAATAAACATTAATATCCAAGAATTAATACAGATTAAACCTTAAAGGTCAAACACAGCAGGTCTGATACACCATAATAAATGTCATTATTAATTTAAACTCTCATAGGAGTTTCTATTTCTTTCAGATTTTTCTCGCTTTTGTTCAGTTTCTTTTCATGCAGTAGAAAAATCCCAAAATATCTCAAATCCACAAACATGCCACTCTGGGCGTCACTGCATTGCACAAAGTGCACCGACGTGAAATAACGCAGTCGACAGAAATACAGAGACCTGTTGAGGAAAGCTGCTACCATGGAAACAGATTTTATTCTTAAATGATTCAGCTTCCGTCTATCACCTAAAGTCTCTCCGCCTCTCCGACAACTACTGCAGTCTTGTAGCGCTAGCTTAAAGTTTCACATCCTGCGCTGCACGTTGCACTGCTTTTGTCAGTGCTGTCTTCAGTTAAGGTGGGAAATTAATTAATGATCCGTCGAAGAGCCGCAGGTTCGCCACCCCTGCTCTGTTTAGTTCTCTGCCAACATCGGCTCTTTCTGCCTTTTCGTGTCATGGTTGCATGGAAATTTAGCGGTTAATTCTTGCACAAACGTGAAAGTTCCAGCAAAGAAAGTTTGTGTTGATCTCATGCTGACTATACTTCCTATGTGATGCTTCTGTTTTCACTCCTTAATGTCAAATCACAGATGTAACAACAACACATGATCTGACATGGGAAACCAAAAATACCTTCGCTGTGTTTGTTCGCAGACAATATGCCGGAAAAAGAAAGACGGCTCTTTTTCTGCTCTTTTTATGGAACAAGCTACAGTATAAGATGATGAACTAAGCACTGCTGTTGTGAAATATGGCCGTCAACTCGGCGTCTACGTCCAGAGGTTTCAAAAGACGAGCATATCTCCAGTAAAACAGGCTGAAACGTCGAACCACAATCAGATAAAATGGCCCGTTCTGACAAACTTGTGATGAGATACATACTTATCATGTTTACCAAAAAGTCACACTTTTGTTCAAGAAGTAAACACATTCTGCACTTCTGTAATTTGTCGCATTAAGTGGAGTTCAAACCAAAAGAGCTTTATTTGACTTTTATTAGACTGGAAAGTTTTGGATCTCCTGATCTGATTACATCTAACATTTGTTTATGAAAATTCACCTTGGCCAGGTGCCATTGGAAACATTGGAGCTTTTATTACTCAGTTTGGTCGTGTAGTTGGGTTGATGGAGGGTGTAACCTCCTACAGATTCCAGAAGCAATCAAGACTTGAGGGTCTACAGACAATTTAAATACATTTATTGACTGATTTCTGCTGTGTTCTGAGACGTCAACCATAAGATCTTCAAGATTTCAAAATCTTTTCCAACTTACTAACTATTTTAATAAATTTTGGAAAAAGGTTGACTCACCTCTAGGCTCGTTCAATGCTTGAATGATCGTCCGGCTGATCGATAGACCCTGATTTGCTTCATTTTGAGTGATCGGCCGACTCCTGCATGTGAAACCGATCTTGTCTTCCTCCTCAAAGGTCTGAAAATCAGCCACTGTCCACATTTGTTCTGCCCTGAGAGAGGGCTGATTCACAGAGATCCCCCCAGGATGTGCATGGTTGACAATAGTCTCCCTGCTGTTGCCAACTTTGTGACTTTATTGCTATATTTAGTGACGTTTCAGACACCTCTGACAGTGTCAGATATATATAAAAAAAATCCTGTATTGGCCAAAACTGGGATTGTCAGATCCAGCTTTTAAAATATCAGCGATTGGACAGAAAACTGCAACCTTAGTTTTAAAAAAATCACTGCTTAATCCCCATGTTTTAGTTTTTTGTTTTTTGCAGATTCGTTCTTAACACTATAAAAGACAGTGAAGTTAATTTTACCTTCTAGTACTCAACATTCTGCCGTTTTAGGGTTCAGTGCTTCAAAATGCTCCTTTCAAACTTCAGCCTTTACTTTGAAAAGATCTTTTTTTTTTTCTTTTTTTTTTTTAAACTATCGCTGACATTGACGCTCACAGCTTTCATTCTGCAAAAATCTTTGAGTTGGTTTAGTTAAGTTAATTCATTTAGACGTTCTTTAAGCGTCAGTGATCAAATTGATGTTTCTAAACTCCCTATCCGAGTAGATAATGGCTGACCGGTGGTCTGTGGGGATTGTAGGCATGTTCTCATGACATAATTTGGCTTTCCATGGATTTCTAAGGAATTTCAAGGGGGAGGTTGCGTCAGACTATTGTGAGAAAATGCAGAGGTGTTGTGAAATCGACATTCCAACATCCTTGAAATGCACCGTATGATTATGGTTTCCAACTGTTCTTAAGAAAGAATATCAGCAGAAATGAAGATAGTCGATGCAGTGCAGACAGCAATGTTTTAAGATACAGCTGTGACTGTTTAGACGAAGCAAGATATGATTATATCACTTCAACTTGGAGCGATTTTATTACATTAAAACTAAATTTGTTTTGTTTATTTTTGATATTACATTAAACTAGCAAGATTTTTTTCTTTTTGTTTTACTCAAATACAATGAAATTAAAGCTTCTTCTGGGTAAAACTACACAGTGGACAGTAAATAACACAGCAAAACCTTTTTCATAAGGTTTATGTCTAATCATGTATTGGAGTGGCCTAGTCAAAGAAAAAGACAGTGAAAAATAGACAAAATGGTTGCATCTGGTTTTCAAAGTTCACTGTATGGTTATCAGACAATAAAACGTTCTCTGTCTCGCCTGCAGGTTTGTTTGGGTGTTTCTGTTTCCCCTGCATGCAGTATCAGACGGCCAAAGAGTACGGATGGTGCTGCCTCATGCCGCTCCTGGACAACTGCCGCGGGGTGACCTATATACTCCGCTCCAACATCAGACACCGCCACAACATTCCTGTAAGGCCACTTTGTTGTTCCGATACTTGCATTTATTTTTAGCGCAGCTTGTTGTTGCTCTCAGATGGTTTTGCCAGGCCTTATCAATGCATCTAGCGACTTCTCCTGATTTTAACCGAAACCAAAACTGAACGAGTCACGTCTCACTCACTTCCTTAACATCAGTTTAGTGTTTCCTCCTCCGCCTGTCATCTTGGACCACTGCTTTGATTCAGATGTTTCCCTGGTTTTACAGACCCGATTTAACCTGATGGGTCTTTTCAGCCTCAGTCACACAGCATTATTTGTCTGTGAAGGTGTTTTTTCGTTGACTTCATTTTTCTTTTAGTGTTTGATCGTTTTAGTTCATATAATAACTTTTCCAGTCACTGTTTTCGTTGCAGGTTTTGTTCTGCTAGGCTGCATGACTTGTTGGTTTGAGAGGAGGAAAAGCAATTCGAGGTGCTCCAAACTTAGAGCTTTCAATCGCAGCTAAAGATAGGAAGGTACATGGGTTTGTCGCAGTGGGAAAGCAGAGACACATCTTCCACTGAAGGTATTTAGGGTTAGCGTTAGGGTGAGGGTGGGTCGGATGTCCGGCGGAGTTGATTTAGATCCTGCAAAGAAATTTTCTAAAAGTCTTAATATATGAGCACCAATAATGTAGTTTCTGTTTCTGTTGAATCAGTGAGATCACAGTTTCATCAGTCAGGCTTAAAGATGTTTTCTATACCCCTCTAAAAACTTGTATAACCGCCTATTTTAAAAGTCAAATCACCAAATATAGTTAGTAAAATCCCCTTGGCTTGTCAAAAGCAAGGAAGATAACTACTTTGATAGGTTGATGTTGTTTTGGATGGCTTAATAAATCCCTTAATAAATGAAATCAGGATTTGAAAACGTATTTTTCTGTTCACTCTGGTTGTCTTTGTGATGTTAGATTGAGTTTGATGATCCAAAACGTTTTAGAGTGACAACAAATCAGAAAGTGTGCATCAACTTGTTCACATCGTCATAAAGTCGTCCAGAGACCCAGATCAGTTCCAGTAACATTTTTTTTTTTTTTTTAACAATGTTTTGCTTTTTCCCTCCTTCCTGTTTCCTCTCTGCAGGGCTCAGATTGTGACGACTGCTTAAAAATAGCGTTCTGCTACGCCTGCGTGTGGTGCCAGATGAATCGAGAGCTGAAGATCAGGGGCAGCAATCAGTCGGGCGACAACGTGGTCACCGCTCAAGTCGGCAGAGATTAACATGCCGCCGAGTTTGTCTGAAATGCTCTGCAAACACTTACTGGAAAAACCAGCACAGTTTAAAACGTGTGTTAGTTTAGTGCTTTTCAGCTTGTTGTAGTCCAGCATTTTTTTTTGCTACTTTTCTAAGGTTTTGGAATTATAAAGCGAATGCCTCTTACTAGCATGTTTAGCAGCCTGAGTTTTATAACAACAGGGTTGATGTTACTGACTTTTGTTATTGAATAAAATACTTTTTGCAAATCTTCACCCTTACTTCATTGTAATTATCTGAATCTGAGCTGTGATACTTAGACTAAGCAATATATTTACAAACCTCGTTGGTCTTGGATCCACATCTACCATCACTTATGGTGTATCTCATTAACCTGAAAAAAAAAAAAAGTCCAATTCTTCAGGAGTGCTTTTCTTGATATTTGCTTATTTGCCTCCTTTGGTGAAGCCACAATTGTTGTGTTTCTATGGGTACAGCTCAGAAAGTCAGACGTTTTACAGGATGTTTTTTATATCACTGTATCACTCAGACTTATTACACAAAAATATTTCAAGTCTAACTCCTGGCATTTTAATTTGGTTTTCTAATAAAGAAAACCAAAATGTATTGTCTTGAATGTTACAGAAGGTCAATAAAAGTAAGATCATTTATTTTTGGCTCTATTTTCTTTTATCTGAAAGTGCTTGGACAGGAAAGTAAGATAATGAGAGAGAAGGAAGACATGTGGCAAAGGTCATTAAGCAGGGATTCGAACCTGTGACAGCTGCATCAATCACTAAGGCCTCTATATGGGTTGTGCTTAACCCCTGCGCCACCACAGCGCCCCAAAATAAGACAATTTAAACAGAAATACCAGACTTCTGAAATAACATTCATTTTTTAAGCACTTGATCAGGTTTCCTTTGTGCATGAATTAATGCATCAGTGCAGCGTGGCATGGAACTGATCAGCCTGTAGCACCGAAGCCTCACTAAAATCCCCCAAAGCTCTTTGTGTGTCGATTTAAAGGAATTGAACATTGGGCGGCATTCTGTCACTGAAAATTAACAAAAGACAAGCGTGACGCTTTACTTTAAATGAAAAACATGTTTTTATTCCCAAGATGATGAACTGCTCCAATTACCTGTCAATTTTTATCCAGATCTTGTCACTTTTAACCAAGACACTTGAAGATTAAGAAAGAAACAATTCCTCAGTGTTATGGTTAGACTGAGCATTTAGCAAATTCAGTGGAAGATTGGCTTCAGCTTGAGAAAATATTTCTACTCCTGAAGTCCAGAAGCAACTCTGACAGAAAACCTCCCGGGACTCTAAAAGGGCTGCAGACGGGAAATGCTCCCACAATCTGATGAATGTTTACAAGATAGAACAGGCAGATACTGCCAAGACGCTGGAAGCTGCTACAATGTAGCAAAGTGTTGAGATCGAATCAAAATTTGCTTCGACTAAATATTTCAGTTGAAAAATATGTGCATAAGTGTGCACACTTATGCAACCGGTTTATTTTAGCTAGCTCGTTTTGAATGTGTTTTCTTCCATCTTTCGTATTTGTTTATCTCTATGGCACCCATTTCCTCCACTCTGATGGGGGAAAAAAGCACAGCTTGTATCTCATAATTATGTTTTGTCTTGAATTGGCTTCCTGTAAACATTCGGATGAGATAGAAACACTGAGCAATACTGCATAAGATTTACTAATCTTGTAATCTTACAAGTTTTGGAAAAATCCCATAAAGTCAAAAAAGAGGAAAACTACAAAAGAAGCAGGTTTGGTGGAGGGGCAGAAATAAGCTTGAACATATTTCAGAGTAAAATTTTATGAGATAAATGTTACATTTCATGGAGAAAAATAAAGAGTTTAGAAATTTTTTTTAACATTATCACAGAAATCAGGCCTTTTAAGGAGCCGGTGTGTGTTGCCATAAATTATTTCCAGTTTGGTTTTGCTTTATCAGATGAAATGCAAATTATGAACTTTTTTTTCCTCTTAAAGTTCTGTCACCACAAAACATGAAGACAAAAGAACAACTATCCTCCTGTGCAAAGTGTCTCCATCATTCTGCATGTAGTTTCCATGGCGACCAGATAGCGACCACAGCAGCAGGAAAAACGTTTTGTAGCACAACAGCTGCTTTGTTTAGCTCCATCTGGGTTCACAGGAACTAAAGATTTGAATAAAAACAGCACTTTGACGTCTTGTTGGTGTGAAGCCCTTCTGCTGGTGAACAGGGTAACTTTTTTTTTCTTTCTGCTGCTTGTTCAAACAAAAATAGTTAAGCTGCTGCATCGTTTGGCCTCCGAATGAAGAAATTTGCAGATTACATGTGAAAGTGGAACCTAATCCAACTCCAGTGGAAAGATAACATGTAATAAACAGATCATAAAAAGGAAGTTGCTGTTGTTAAGTTGCTACAACATCAAGAAGTGTTAAGTTAATAATATTTTTTTTTTTTTTATGTTTAGCCAGGTGTGTAAATCTGAACTAAGGTCATAAACTTGTCAGATAATCTATGTTATCAGCACAAAGTTCCTCCTTAGAATAACTGAGGAACCTCACTTCTCATGGGGATGGGATTAGATTAGTAAACTCTGGTAAAGCTGAACAAACACTTTTGATTTTTATAAAGTTCTACTAATTAAACCATATTTTTATGCGGCACAGATGGTTCACAGTTTGTTTTAACTGATTGCGACAGTCTAGTGTTGGATGTTTGTTTTTGCAGCATTTGGAGCTGTAAAGGGATTTTTACAATCTATAAAGTTAATGTGAATACAGACGTTTTTTTTCTTATTTTAGTTAAACATCCACATTGAATTAAATAATTGTTTTATCTCTAAAATGTCTTATAGTTCCTGTACATACGTATGTCTCAGTCTGCATCTCTGTGCAAATGACAGAAACTTTCAACAAAAAAGTAAAAAAAAAAAAAAAAAAAGGTTCCCCTGGTAACCATCTCGGTTGCACAGGTGTCGATCTGAATCTGTGCCTTCAGTCGTGCTCCTCCAGGGGGCGCCGTTGAATTACAAACAGTCCATGCAGAACCAGCTGCAGGAGTAAACTGCGAGCCCCGTTTGTTTGTCTTTGCTGTTCATAAAACGAACACAACAAAGTAAACTAAATTAATTACTCAGAATTCATTGAGGCTATCTTGCTCTTTGCAATATTTTTCAGCTTTATCCTTGTTTGCTTTCGAATATTGATTTATGATTAATGTCAATGTTTAATAGCTGCTTGTCAGAGAGCAGAAAAGTCAAAAGCCACTTGAGCGTCCAGCCGCAGCCTCTCTGCAAACAGCTCAAAACAAAACAAACAACAAAAACAAAAACAAAACAAACAACAAAAACAAAACGTTTTTCACAGGAAGCAGCAGCGAGGAATGGATCAATCAACAGGTGCTCGGTTCTCATCAACTTTTACTGACTTTCCACACAGACAGGAAGCTGCTGTGCTTTCCTCTTACGTTCATTCTCAACTGAAAGAGGAAGTCTTCTCTCCCCCATCTGGGTGCGATCACGCACCGCGTCTCCAGTCCCGTGTTTGAGCGGCGAGCGGCGCGCAGCGGGCTCCTCTCCGCCATGAACGTCTACCAAGAGGCGCTGAGCTACCTGGAGGCCCAACATGCGGCAGGTGAGGAGGAGGAAGGATGCAACTGATGCACTCTATCTTGCTTTTGACGACACATTTGGAGCTTTTATTTTTATTTTATTGTATTTTTTTAAAAAGCTGCTTCCTCGTTGTTGCTGATTGTTTGTGTTTATTCCGCCGTGGGAGCAGGAGGAGAGGTCCTGGAGGATGTCTTCCATGAGGAGGCGGTCTCCTGCTTCCTCTCCCCTCTCAGCTCTGAGAGCATCGACTTCCCCGACACCCCGGTGAGTCTGGCCGCGTCCCAAACGTCTCATCGCGTCACTCAGTGGACGCGCTCGGGTTTCTCGTTGTCTCTGGCGGGCTGTTCAGTCTTTCAGCGATTTAATTTCCATAATGCCAGCAGGGATACGATGACGCGTTCAAGGCCAAATGGAAAACGTGTACAATCCTTGAGTTTCAGAGACCTTCAGCACCGCATGTTCCAGAGAAATATTCAGCTTTCACCGTATGTGTGCTCACGTTTTGCAACATGCCTATGAAACTTTAGTTAAGGCTGGACGTAAATTGTACCAGGGTAAATAACAGGCCACTGCACTGATTGCAATTCCTCTTTGGATTACTACTTCCTCTTTCGTCCCGAGATGTTGTTTTTTTTTGTTGTTTTGGAAACTGTAGTTCTTTAATATAAATAACAAGAACCAGGGTGAGTCATAAATACCAAATGGACATTTATTAAAAATGAGAATGTAATTGTAATGGAATGTTCTCACGTCTTTTCCATATTGAAGACAAATTAGTCCTGTGTTAAGACACTTTTATGTAGCAGGACAAAAATAAAAAATACATAGGTTCCTCGATACTTTTCGACTTTTAAAAAAGCAACAAAAAATAAATAAAAATAAAAAAAATGCTTCGGTGCCAACAAGAGTGACACAGAAGAGTTAGTTCTTCTTTCCTTTTCTTTAAGAATATTTTTCCCCCAAATGTTATTATGCTACTGCAGTAGCAGATATTTATATATTTCAAGAATTTTCAAACATTTTTTTTTTTTATCAAGGGTGCCAATAAATGTGAAGAGTGCTGTGTTTTTAACAGAGTAGAAGGAAAAAAAGAAAAACACACACACACCCACACACAAAAACAGTTAATCAAGGATAAATAGAACTACAAAAGCAAAAAGATGTACAAAAAAGCAAAGCTACATTTTTAATAAACAAGAAAGACTTTCACAATAAAAGCATGGTGTTGTTTGTTGATTTTATGTAGGAGACGTGTCAAGAGGTCAGTGGTTTGGCAGATTTCACACGAGAAGGAAAACTGACGTCCAGTTATGCAAAACAACCTCATGAAAGCTGCAGGGAAAATATAAGCGACTGGATGTAGATAACCATCTCAAACTTGGACCGTGTTTGAGCCTGAAGGCGTCGTTTTCGACAAAGTTCAGACAACAGCTGCTAAAAACCAAAACAGAAGAATTTAAAGTTTATTTAAGTCGGCCGAGAAGCTGAACTCGTTCAACGACTAAAGGTGCAGCAATGGTCAAATGTTTACATACACTCACCAATGCCAACAAAGGTAATTCATTTTGGCCTTTTAATGTGACTCGTGCTTTATGCATCATAGCAACCAACAACTGCAATGATGTCTTTAAAGTAATGACAGGGTGAAGTAGTTTGAAGTTACAGTGTTTTTTCTTTAATGCAAACCAGCTCAAATATTTACATACTCCCCCAACAATATTTGGTTAAATGACCGTCAGCGAGTTGCAAATCTACTATATTATGTTTGTGGCCATCAGCAAACAACCGACAACAACAGATGATGCTACCACCATCGTGTTCAGCATAGTACTAATCACTAGATAGATCAATTTACGTCTCATCTGACCACAAACCTGCTCGCCAGCAGGTATTTGACTTCTCTCTCTGTGTGTCGGCAGCAGTACCACCCTCTCAGTCGTTGGTGACGTGTAGTTTCCATGTGGTTTTCAAATCTTCTAGTTTATGTCAGACCAGAACCTCGGAGGTGGGCTGTTCTTGGAAATCCTAACCAGCTTTCTCTCAGTTTGGGTCAAACGAATGGAAATCGGACACAGATGAGTGTTGAAGCAGAACAAAGATCCCAGACACTGATATTAACTTTGCCAATGATTAAAAGTCAGGAATTGAATGAAAAATTATGCCAGCATTTATTAGATAGCTATGAAAAGTGTGTGCTTTTTTTATTTAACCAAGTATTAGTATGGGTTGGTACAGTTAGAGAATCTACATATGTATTATATTAAACCCAAAGAAATCGCATGGATTCCTTGAAGTTGCATCATCATTTCACCCTGGACAAAAACCTCAAATAAATCGTCCTAAATCAATTTTAATTCATAATGCCTTCGATGTGCGCATGCAAACTTTTGACCAGATCTATTAATAAGTTGATGAATTTGCTTATTCAAATTGCCTTGAGATAATTCACCTGAGAGATCTCGGCTATTGTTTTGTCAGTATCTCACGCCTCATTGGTTCGGTAGCAACACGTCCAAGTTACTGACTGATTTCATGCGTCGCTCTCAGACGTCATGCAGCCGCGAGGAGATGCTGGAGAAGAGGCTGGTGGTCCTGAGGGGCATCCTGGACAGCGAGGAGGTGTACCTCAGGGAGCTGGACGCCTTGCTAGCGGTAACACTAACAAACTCTTACTTCTATCATTATTTCACACACTTTGTTTTCAGTCTGACCACAGTGTATTCTTACTTACCCTCTAAACCAAGTCATGCAAATGAAAGTGTGTTTCACTCAAACCCTGAATGCACAATTTGAGCTCCCCTTCCGCAAATTTGCTCATTGCTGCATAACTTCCTTTTTATTGTTCAGCTGCTCCTGCACTGGTGAAAAAGTAAACGTCTGAGTCAACGACACCCACCTTCATTTAGGGATGGACGCATCTACCGTTTCAGTGAGCAGCGCTTGGCCAGATGTCATTTATTACAGCAAATGTGGCTGCTTCCCTCTTTGTGGATTGTTCAACCATTGTATATAAGGTTCCCCTTTTTCTTAAAAGCTGGAGCAGTTCTCAGCTAATGCGACTTATCTAAAAATAAAACACGGGGGAGGCGCAGAAACATCCGACGCCTATTTAAAACCAAACACTTAAGATCTCGATTGACAAATTCGACATCCACAAAATTCTTTCCTGCATGAGGAACCACTGTCAGACATTTATTTCTGTCCATTATTCAGAATTATGCAACAGTAATTTCACTACTAGTTGCTGCACAGACATGTAGATGACAAATCAAACAAAATCTCTGTTTTTGTTACAAGAAATGACAGAAAATCTTGATGCAAAAACGCAGAGCTGCAACGGTTTAGATCAAAACATGTTGATTTTTACACATACTATGAATTAAATCAGACTGAGTTTAAGCTTTTGTGCAAAGTAAAATTTAAGTCTTTATGTAAGGGGTTCACTGATTGATCAATAAGTCCTGATTTCCTTAATTTAGATATTTACATGTAAAACGTCTAACAATCAGCCATCGTCCCTTTTTTCTAAACTTTTCATTTATATTTCAGGGCGGTGTCTTACTGTAAGGCTAAAACAAGCTTGTGTTTGTTTCACAGGCATTGTTTAACGTTTTTTTAATAAATAAAGATTGGATCAGTTCCAGTGAACTGTTTGCATCTGTCAGCTCTTTGATGGCCGTTTTAAGAAAGCTTATGTATAAATTCATTTTAAACGAGTCTACTAATAGAATTAGATTATTATTATTAATCATCCTGTTCTTGACTAATGTTAAATATACCGCAGTAAGATGCTCAACTGTACTTTGATGTCACTGCATCCTGAAAGGTTAGGGACCTTTTTTATGTGCTTTTTATTCTTTTATTTTTCTTAATAGTGTTTTAGTTTTTTTTTTGTTGCTTTTTTTTCCCAGACAGACAGACAATAAGATCTGTCTGTCTGGCATATTGCGGCGTTATAACAGTTATGAAAAAAGTGTCAGTTGTGAATCGGTATTTATGAAAATCTTTGTTCGAATATCGGTGATCGGCCAATAACTGCAGTCGGTTCACTCCTTCTCTAGAAACGGTGTCAGCACTTTTGCAACCCAAACTTAACTCTGGACGGGTTGTTCAAACTGAAAACCAACCAGGATGATGAGTTACACCAACTAAACTAGCAATAAAAACTGTTAGTGTTTGGAGGGCAGCAGCTAGCTGGATTTCTCAGAGGATGAGTTTAGACACCCAGACGATCACTTGATGCCGTTTCTCTCCCATGCAAATCTTTTATGCACAGGTGAGCGTGGGAACACAGGCGGACTCGTAAATTAAAAAAAGTTTCATCTCACGAATAAACAAAACTTTGTCTCTGCCACAGCCTAGAACAACGTAAGCAGTGCCTTCCAACACATGCAGCAGCAGCGCTAGCTTCCTGTCAGACCTGCTGTTTTGCATTCAGGCCAAAATGTTTGATCTAACATGTTCAGAGCAAAGTGAACATCCCAACAAACCCAATCCAATCTTCAGCTGTGCATCCTTCAGACCTCTAAGGAACTCCCACAGCATGAACACAAAGCTGGACACCAGCAGCACATTTCCCCTTTCAGACAGGAAATGATGGTGCAACCATGACAGCACGATGCATTCAAGGCCAATTTCTTCTCTCTTCTTTTTCTCTACTATTAACAGCGGCCACTGCCGTTTCCCTATTCTCATCGGGCGTAACGCACTGAATAAAGAGAAAACTGAATTCTCTGTGTGTGAAAATGTTTTCACACACAGAGAAGACATTTTCTGTGTGTGAAATAAAAATGTTTTGTGAGAAGGTGAATGCTGGTGGTTTTGCTCAGCAGTTTGCATGCATTAGTCATGTGACTTTATCACCGTGAAAACATGCCACATTATACTGCGATGTAAGAACTGAACTCTGCAGATGTGTGTGTGTGGGGGGGTGTGTGTGTGTGCTCTGCGGTCGCTTGTCTGCATGTTGTTCACACCTTCAGACCCATTTTTGCCTTTTTCAGTTTCATCCCCTTCACACCAGTGCGTTATTTTCACCAGCAGTTGACCTTTAGCTTTATTGAACTCAGCTTTTTTTTTTTTATTAAAATTTTCGCAACACCTCTCTCCGCAGCCCATGAAGGCTCTGCGGGCCTCGGCCGGGACGTCCCAGCCGGTGCTCTCCAGCCAGCAGGTGCAGACGGTTTTCTACCAGATCCCGGAGCTCAGAGATGTTCACCAGAGCTTTTACTCCGGCCTGAAGGCCCGACTCGGCGCTCACACGCCGCCGGAGAGCGGCTCCGGTGAGGACGTGCCGTCGTGCAGCAACTCTGAGCTGGAGATGGGAGACCTGTTTCTGAAACTGGTACGTTTGGTTCTGCTCTGGGTGCTGCTGCGCTTCCAGTCTCGACACAGATTTTCAATTGTATCTATGGCTGCACTTTGACTAGGCCGTTCAAACACACGACTATCCTCTTGATCTGAATTACTCCAGTGAAGCTCTGGCTTCATGTTTAGTGTTTAAAACTGTTCCTCATTTGCATTGGTCACATGAAATTCCAATAAAATCAGCTGAAGTTTGAGCTTTGATGGGGCAAAATTGTGAAAGTCAGAACATGTTTTCAAGGCCCAACAAAAGCTGGATCAACACCAGACGAAACAACGGCAAACCAGGGTTCGCTTCGCACCTGAGGAAGTTCACAGACCGCTTCTGACCACCTTGTGTTTTTTTTTTCTTCCAGGTAAATCATCTCGTGCTGTACGGAGGATTCATCGAAAACTACGAGAAAGCGGTGGAAGTGGTCAGGAAGTGCACACAAGCGAATCCTCTATTTCGGACTCTTGCTGAGGTACAGAAGGCCCTTTAACTCCAGAGGGGAACTTTTAAATGTGTGTGTGTGTGTGTGTGTGTGTCACTTCACCTGTTGCCTTTTCCAGACCTTGTACATTAACGGTGCCGATAAAGCTCGGACGGCATGCACTCTAGAAGGTAAGAAGAGTAGATATTTATTCTTATTGGACACATCCAAGCCTGAGCGTGTTTAGTTGATGTTTTCTCTCTCTATCTCTCTTTTTTTTGCAGCTCTGCTCTATAAGCCTTTGGATAGAGTAACTAAGACCACACTAGTGCTGCGGGTGAGAAAACCTTGGAATGTTACGCGAGCCCTCATTCAGGGTTTCTACACGTTTCATTTGCTTCATGTTGGTTTTAGAATCTAAAACATATGGCAAATTATGGAAAAAATCAGAAGAAGGAAGGAAGACAATGAGAAAATATGGAAAGCAAAGGATAAAAAAGGGAAAAATGTATAGGAAGGACATAAAAAAGTAAAGGTTAATAGGGAACCAATGTAGGACACAATTGAGGAAGAAAGGAAGGACTTACAGGACAGAAATAAAAAATACATTTTGCAAACAGTTAATTTTTCTTAACTATTGTAGAGAATGATCAAACTGCGAACTGAACCAGACGTAGGGACCCCCGTTTTGATGTGAAACAAAAGCTCTGTTTGGCTCTGCTTTGATTTTGACTGAAGAACTTCGGTCTGCGGTTTGGCAGGATCTCCTGAAGACGACGCCGGTGGAGCACAAAGATTACGCAGCCTTACAAGAAGCTCTCAGACTGTCTCAGAGCTTCCTGTCTGGTGTCAACGAGAGTTCACACAGCAAACGGGAGGTGACGCTCACTCACGGCATGGTGAGTCCTGCAGGATCTTAGCTTCTGCAAACTGGGAGCGGATATCAAACACGATCGCGGCAGACAGGCGAGACTTGCTTTCTTTTCCCCGCCAGAGGCGACAGCTGATGCGCGACGGCTTCGTGGTGGATGCGAGCGAAGGCGTCCGCAGCCTGCGTCACGTCTTCCTCTACACCGACCTCCTGCTGTGCACCAGATTCAAACATGCGGGCAGAGGGTGAGCGCCGCACCTGAACACATAGATGCTTTGTGGGGAACGTGGTCGACGCGCGCCCAATTGAGCGGCTGCGGTCGCCACAGGAACGTGGCGACTGGGAAGCCTTGAAATCCAGTGCTTGTGTTGGTTCCAGGAAGCAGGACCAGTACAGGTTCAGCTGGTACCTGCCTCTGGCGGGACTCAGGCTCCGCTGGGTGGCAGATCACGAGCAGCCTCCCGATACCACCGTTCGCCTGCTCACGTTGAGGACCAAGATGTTCCTCCTGCAGCAGCAGCTGCAGCAAAATCCCGTGAAAACCTTTTTATTATTATTATTATTTTTAAAAAGGTCTGTTTTTATCAAAGCGAATAGTTAAACATTAACATTTTTCTGTATGAAGAAGGGCACCAGAGGCTTGACTTGGACAGCTCGCAACAGGAAGAAACTGGAACAAATGGAGCTGTTGCTTCTCACACACTCCCCAGTTTACAGACTGGACCTGCACAGCCCCAGTGGCAAGGTACAAAACACACACACACACACACACACACACGTTTGGTAATATTTTTATTACTTTTACAGTCCTAATTCATAACGAACAAGATCTATAAAAGGATCTGTGTTTCTGTCACCACAGAGTCACACTTTGTTCTTCCCCTCTCTGTATGAACTGGAAGAGTGGAGAGACACCATCCACAAACTCACCACAGGAAGTGAGTTCACAGCTAGCTTACGTTCAACACATGATTACAGTCACTGATGTTTGAGTGGATGCAGAAAAATCGAGAAAGTCACGAGCCTGTATGATCATCCTCTGTAACCTGTTGGCATGTTTTCCACGTCTCAACCACGAACTTCAATGTAGCTATTTAGTATTTAAAGTTGCTAGCTGACGCTAAGTTGTGCACACCTGTGACGTGGAAGGAAAATTATGAGAAATTGTCAAAATAGACAGGAAAAAAAAAAAAACTGTTAGGAGAAATCCTGCAAAAGACTTGAGACTGGAGGGGATGCTTAGCTTCTGGAGATGTTTAGATCAGAGCAGATTCATGTTTCATGGCTGAAAAACGCATCACAAAATAGATAATTATTAATTAGCTTTTTTGTTTTAAATATCTGAAATACTGCCAAGCTGGTGACTTGACATTTTCTGTTTTATCCACAATTTCCTCTCAAGTTGTTGTCTCCTTTCACTCCACATTGTTGTTTTGTTATTTTTAATAAAACATGAGGTAAAATGTGTAACCTGCTCAACAGACGGTTGCTGGGTAACCAAGGAGAGAGTGAGTTGTTGCTAGGTTACCGAAGAGGGAGTGAGTTAGTTGGTGCCACCAACCTTGTTTAGCTGGTTAGTGAGAGTAAAGCCCGTCCTCTGCCTACATCCCCCAGAATGCTGTGCGGTTCTGGATCGGAGTTCAGTGAAGTTATTGATCATTCCATCTAATCAGACGTATTTTCTGTTGATATTGATCATGTGTCATATATATATTCAGAGATACTCTTGTTAAGGTAGAAAAATGATCACTCAGTGCCAATTTAAAGAGGACAGTAACATGTAAATTAAAGATGATTCATTGGTTTAGATAAATAAAACCATCTGGGTCAGACTGGACGGATCACTAGTAGACCCACTCCCTCAGTGCAAACTGTTCTGATCGGAGCCCAGATTATATATATTGATAAAGAAGTGCTTCAGTGGAGTATCTATTTATCACACCCACCACTTAGATACGGATACATAGCTTTTTCAAACTATAGATCATGCTACGTATCAGTGAGGTATCTAGGGCAGGAAGTACGGAGCTAAAGCACTGTGTTTATCTCGTTTTACGTCAAACGACACTTGCTTGACGATTCACCTCAAACGTCCGGAGAGAGATCGGCCGTCTCGCATGTTCAAGTTGGCTTTAAAAATGTGAAGTTTTCACATTTTTATCTCAGCCTGAGCTTTTTTTATTGGGTGAGACGGGAGAAAATTTACGTCACTTCTTCAAAACCTAAGACGTACTCCAGGAAGGGTGGCTGAATATAAAAGCATGTCCCACTTAAAAAAAAGAAAACTATGTTTCCCTTTCCAAATAAAACACATTAAGTTTGTGGTTTTAACAGAACATAATGTGAAAAAGTTTGGGAGCCATAAAGCCTGTTTTAAGGCACCATATGTAAGCATTTATTTGTGCAGCGTCAGATTTTAAGACAGATTGTGTTTCAAAGTGTAACTGATATAATAAAAAGATAATAAAAAGCCTTCCACGTTGTTATTCAGCAGTGCAGAGTTTTGGTTTCCTAGGATTACTTTTCAATAATAAGGTTCCGTGTTTTAAAGCTTTACCGTGCCATGCTGTGGCTTCTACCGCCCTTCTATGAAAACCATCATTTGTTTATTTATTAGAAATGAGGTTATGTAGAGTGACCACAAAGAGTTAGTACCTTATTTGTAGTTGTGTGCAGTCAGTGTGTTCAGGGAATCAGGGTTCAATTCTCACAACCATATTAGGTGACTCGATGCTTTCAAATGTTTTCATTTAGTGCCAATGATAAACTTAATTAAAGACCAGTTAAAATAAGCCTAATATACATGTGAGAAACTGAATTATCCAACCGTATTTGTGTCAAATACATACATAAGAAAGAAATTCTGTTGTTTTTTTTTACTTTACATTAATTACATTTCTACTACAAGTAGTTTCTTTGGGAATTATTTTGTTCCAACTTCAACTAAAAGTGTCATTTTGAGGCACAGAAAAAGAAATCCCAGTTAAATCATGGAGGAAATGCTTAACATGAGCAGATTATAAAACGTTTTGTTTTATGAGTCACTAGAATTTAACTGTCTTTCTATTATCATTGGTTCTGTGAGCTGATTGGATCTTTTGTGTCGTCTGTCAGACATTGAAACCATCCCTCCAGACCTGCTCACGCTCACCAGCGCCTGTGTGAAACTGAGAATGACGCAGCAGCCGCATCTACACAGCTCTGTCGCCGGTACAAACACCTTCTCTCACCACTGTTTTTCCCTCCGCCACAGAATCATTTCTTGTGTCTAAAACCAGATATCCTCACTGCTTTCACCTCCTCGTCCTGCCCAGCAACATTTCCCACATCTCGATTCAAGAGCTTTAGAAGTCTGTCCTGGATTGGTGATGCGTTCAGTGACTGGTTCAATCCGTTGTCTCCGTATCTCCCCAGCAGAAGATGAGAAGTCGTTATGTGGGACTGTCAGTGTGGCGATCCATTCAGCTTCTGGCCTGCAGGAACCAGCTTGTATGTATCTTGACATTTAAATGGTTATATGAGGATTAAATATATTCAGGTTTGCACCGCTCACCAGCTGACTGCTCTCTTTCTGAGGTGAAATAATTTATTTATTCTAAGTGCTACAAATGGCCCCCCAGCTTCACTTTGAACACCCAGGAAGTACAAAGAGATTTTAGGAGAAATTTATAACACAGTGCACTCTGTGAGCGATGAAGACGGTTCTGCTTCTGTTCCAGGTGTTTATGTGTGTGTGGAGGTGGATGGTTATGAGTTTTACGATAAACAAGCCCGGACACATTCGTCAGTCCACAGCCTCAACCCGCTCTGGGACCAGGTGTGTATACAGGCCTAGACCTGAGAACCAGCAAGCTTTAAACTTTACGAGTACAGTAAATCCAGCAGACGGTCAGAGCTGAAGACTAAAATAGCGAGTCGCTGGTTCGTGCCAGCGCTAACAGCCTCTGTTTGGTCTGGAACAGGAGCTGTCCTTCCAGGTGGACGGTGCACAGAAGATGATGGTGCTCTGTGTGCGTCAGTCAGATGGGGAGGAGGCAGTTCTGGGAAAAACTACTGTACAGGTACAGAAGAACAAACCCACAAAGCCCAGCTGAGAATCGCTTCAGGGCCTTAGGGTTTGAGGTGCAAAACTGTGAAGTGGAATTGTGCATAGTCTTCAAAATATCTAATAGCAGATATAAAAATTGTGACACGCAGCAGCGCCTGCAGCTGTACGCACTTGTGCGTACCTTGGGATTTTCCTTTAAGAAAAGAAAATATATATTTATTGGTGTTTTATTATTTAACCCACTTTACTATAAACAATATTGTGGAGAAAAAAGGTCGTTTGTGTCAAAACATCTTGTACGTAGCTCACATCTGTGTGAGTCTGTGGGAGTGGGCACGCCAAAGCCTAAAGGTTATTAGTTCACTTTTGTTTATTTGGCGGCTTGACGATTTTTCTGTAAGCTAAATGTGAACATGCAGTGAATCTAATTAAAAATGAGTAAGTGGAGTTTGAACCCTCCTGCGGTTCTGAGAGGGGTCGAGTGAACCCCGCGTGAGATTTTTACCGTGCGGGGGTCGCCTGTTTAGCAGCTTTTTTCTTTATTCTTATTTTTTTCGTAAACTGAGGAGCTGACAGGATTAGATCTGCTGTTTTTGTGGCTTATATTTGTGTGGTTTAGGTTTTTGCTGGGTTTGTGCGACACGCGCACATGATGCGCGCTAGAGATGCGGTTTTGCTCTTGTGGGTCAGGAGCAGTGATAATATTGTATCCTCTTATAATTGTCTGTATCATTTATGACACAGACATGCATTATGGTGACATGCATTTATCCTTAGCTAAATTTTACCCTAAAAAGTCGCAATATAGCCCAGTGCATTCAACAAGATTAAATAGTAAATAGAGTTCAAATGTGTGCAGTTCATGTGGTCAAGGAGGAAGTTTTGGAGAAGTTTGAAGTAGGAGTAGGCTGTAAAAACAATATCCTACGCTTTGAACATTTCACCCAGCACTGATCAGTACATCAAAAATAGAAAGAGTATTAGACAACTGCAAAGCCACCAAACACTGGCTGTCCAGCTAACCCTTGGTAAGGAGAGCATTAATTAAAAGGCCCACAGTAACTCTGGAGGGTGGAAGAGTCTCTCCTGGCAAATCTGGCCTGATGCTGACATGCAGGATAGTTGTCCGTCCTCATGGTCCACTGTCCTCCATAGATTAGACATGCCTCTGCTCCAGCTCATGCAATAAATTGATCATTAGCAGGTTTCTGCAGAACCTTATGGCATCACAAGGTAAAGCAGTAAACGTGTGAAAGGCGGTGCTGTGGTTAGATGAAAGCAACTTTAAACTTTTTGAGCTACATGCAGAAAGCTTTGTGAGTGGTGCACCTCACCCAGAATATACCTACCTCATGGTGGCTAAAAGGAAATGCGGAAAAAAAAAAAAAATAAATCCTTCCACTTCATGGCTTGGGTTACCCAGTTTGTGTTGACCTACCACAGTGAAATAGTTTGTGGTTCTAATACGATGACGGACATGGATAGTTTTACAAGACTTTGTAACTTTCCAAAAATGTAGTTTCAATCCCAAAAGTGTATTTTTAACATTACAAAACTGCACTTTGTTAGTTATTTTAACAACTGAGGCTTAAATAATTGAGAACTCAACAAGATTATGTTTAATTTAGGATTTAGTTAGTCTTTTAGGATTGGAAGTACTCCATGTATTTTAATCTTCTAATTGCTAAGAACATATCCTGAAGTTTAAGCATTGCTTTGTAATGAAATATATCAAACAAATCAGTAAAAAATGTTTTTTGTTTAACTATTGAGAGTTTGTTATAGGAACAGATACTCAATAACACCTTAATGTTACAGAACAAGAAGTCTCTTTCATGATGAAGGCAGAAAGCTCGATCCAATAAGAACCAAACTGCGCTAGCAGCTAGAAGTGTTTACAAGCTGTGACTTATGGCACAGAGGCGTCAGAAAGTGAGGAAGTCCCACCTCTTCATGAAGCCATTCCTCTTTTTTCTTGCTTTCATACATGCAAATGAGTCATTTGCACAACTACTGATAGTTTATAAGACGCATAAGAGAAGCTGTTAAACGTTTATTCTGTTAAAGGAAGCACCTAACCTTTACTTTACACAGTGATGTGTGAATGTGATGCATATTATCATCAGGAATATTTGCACTCATGGTAAATGTTAAATGGCTGTAAAAGATTTTTTTTTTTTTATTGCAGAAGTTTTATGTCACATTGATAGTTATATTTCAAAAGAGTTGAAGCTGGTATTAAAAAAAAATCACCACAATATCAGCAATAACCAAAATAATGCACACATGAAAAAAACAACACATCTGAGCAAAGTAGACCACAAATGAATTTATGTGAAAAATGACTGAATTTTCATTTGCTCAGATGTGATTTTGATCCATTCTTCCACATAAATTGTCCATAAATCTAGTTTGATATGGGCGTCTTTCTCTGCACTTTGAGTAGATTCAAGCCTTCATTAATTCTTCCTTCAGTCATCTAATGACCATGATGCTTTGCTCTTATCTGACCCGACTATCAACCTTTTCCTTCAGGAGTGGAGTCTTGTGCAGTGAGTTTGGATAGAGGTCGTTACAGCTACTTATTGTTTTCATGAAGAAAAAAAACAACTTGTTATGGTCAGGTCTTTCTGAAGTTTCCTGTGAAACTTTTGGACAAATCTTGATTATTTTATTCTATATTGACTCTTCTGTCTGAAATCTAAATAGGAACTAGAGTTGTTAAACACTGAGCTTGTTGGTCACAGTTGTAGTTATTTTAAGCCATTTAGTAGTTGCTTAAACTTTATATATGGACGATTTTAGCCAAATCACAGTTTTGTTTTGTTTTATTTTTCATTGTAGCCTTTTCCTGATATTCATTCGCCCAATTTGAATAGTATGTTTTCTCATGTTTCCCATTTTGAAACATGGGTAAAAGAAATGGGCCGCTGCCACGTCATATTTACATTATAGCGAAATAGGAAGTGATGGATTACTCATTTAACTAACAGGCTGTTTAACTTTATAAAAAGTAAATGTAAAAAATATTTCAGTTCCATTTTATGAGGAGCTTTACGGGTGCCAGTAAGTGCGAGACAGATGATTTTGCAAAAAGGCGTGGGTGTATTTTGCTTCAGTGTGCTAGAGCAGGTTATTTAGAATACAAGTCTTAAGTTAAATCTTATTTTCTAAGATTTTTTTGTATTTCTTCTTGCCAAGTTGGAGGCTTCAAGCCTGAGTAGTCGATGGAGGAGGCAGACCCTCCAGCTGGGCCAACTGGAGGTGACTCTCTCCCTGAAGTATTGTCCGCACCCGCTGGAAGCACCAGGCGCCCCAATTCAACAACCACCTGTCTTCTGTGTCCCCATCGAAAAGGTGGCCCAGTAAGTGCCTGTCTGATATCTCGGTGGTGACAGAAGAGCTCCCTTAAAGCCGAAAGCGGCAGTTCCTTGCAGGGCTCTGTTTCCATTGTGCGCTTGTTCGCGTGACAGAACAGAAGTGATTGGTCTCTGTGGTAAAGTGGGCGAAGCAGAAGTGTGGCCCGAGCAAGAACAGATGAGCGAAGAACCGAAACGACTCCTGAGTCAGCTTGGACTTGTTCATAGACGCTATAATCCCCCTTCCCCCTGACTAACTTTCATATTTCTGTCCTCAGACAGGAAGGAGTGTTGGTTCCTCATGTGGTGAGATGCTGCGTGGAGGAGGTGGAGCGGAGAGGCATGGACGAGGTGGGAATCTACAGGATTTCAGGCACCGCCACGGACATCAGCTCGCTCAAGGCTGTGTTCAACACCAGTAAGAAAACTCAGCAGGCGAAAACACATGTTTTACACAGGTAGACCTCAAACTGACCTGGGCACAAGTTTCACGTTATCGCTGTGAGAACATCTGGGTCGTAAACTTGCTGGGTTGCAAACACTCACTGCGTTACATACATTTTCATGCTCCGAGAAGGAAAGAAGTGTACACTTAACGTCGATAGGGTAATATTGATGATAATAATCATTAGCGGTGTCTGTCTGCTCAGATCTAAGGGAAGCAGTGACCAGACTGAGAAGTGCTGAAGTGAACACGGTGTCTGGTGTCCTCAAACTTTACTTCAGAGAGCTGCCGGAGCCTCTCGTGCCCCCTGACCTGTTGCAGAGTCTGGCAAAAACTCTGGGTAAGACCAACACATCCCAAACACACCAAGTGCACATTTCAAAAACAGACTTGGAGGATTTTAAAGTTTTGAATTCTTAGGTTGTTATTAAAAAAATTATAGTCATCTTCAAGTTCCTTTTGCTTTTATACATCACCCCATACAGTTACTGTAACCCCTGGAGAGGATGTGCACAAAAGCCTTAAGATAAATGGCTTTTATTGAGAGGGACCCCAGGATGCTAATCTATGTTGTTCCAAGCTAATCTGTGAGCAGCAGATTAGCCTGAAAACTGCCACTCCTCCTCCAGGCTTGTTTCTCTCAGTTCTGGTCATTTAAAACTTTTTAGTTGTTGCTCCAACTTCAAATACACTACAGTTTAGGTAAGTATTTTTTTCTGTCTTTATGTCTGGAGCTTATGCAGATAAACACATTTCTCCATTATTACTATATGTCCTCTTGTCTTTCCCTTTGAGAAGAGGCTAAGAAAAATATGAGGCTGAAGACAAAAGCTTGATTTGCTTTTATTTCAGAGCTACAGAGTGCAGTGGCCTGACTGGAAATGCATGTCAGACTTTTTGAATTAAATTTTTAAAAACCTATAAAAATGTGTCATTTTGTTTCTGTCTCTGAACTTTGCACAGCTTTGTGTTGATCTAAAACTTAAAAACCCAATAAAATTTTATTTGTGATTGTGATTCCTGTTGATATGTCTCTGTATGAATCCATGCCAGCCTTTACCGTAGCATCATCTTGTAACTCTGCCCTGCAGATATCCAGGACATGAACTCACGGCTCGTCTCCATGCTGTCTCTGCTGCGGTCCAGTCCGGATGTCAACCGCAACACTTTCCTCTACCTCATGCATCATCTGCAAAGGTCTGTGAACCTGCTGCTCGTTGTGAAAACACAAAACTGCTATTTAAATCATACTAAATCCACCGAATGTTGTTTTCAGAGCCACTATGTTATAAAATCCCATAGTAACAGGATCCTCACACTGATGTCAGACTGCAACAAGAAGCTGTAAATAAAGAAGACAAACATAATTTTATATTTGGTTTATTTATTTATTTTTTTTAGAGTTGCTAAGAGACAAGATGTTAACAAAATGACTCTGATGAACCTGGCTACAGTTTTTGGTCCCAGCCTCTTGCGCCCCCCGGTGGCAGGATTGGAGCACAATGGAGTCACAGTGGACATCTCGCAGGAGGTGGTGATACAGGTCAGAACAAAATAAAAGTTTAGTCTGGAGAAAAATGATAACCCTGAAAAGTTTTAACCAAACAAAGAAAATAAATATTTCATTGACTTCTGGTTTACATTTTAACAAGACGGCATCCAGTGCACACAAATAACTGGTGTGAAAAATGGTGTGATGTTTTTTTCTTATATAACCTATACGTATATAGATATATATATTTTTATATATATATATATATATAAATATATATATATTTATATGTGTGTGTGTGGCTAAAACGATGTGCAGACAGAAAACAAGTTCTTCGCAACATATTCTATGCACAGTACTAATTCAGGTATTGCTTTAGAAGAATTAAAAACCATTACGGTTGTAGTTCGAAACTTTGAAAGTAGTTTCTGTTAAAAGGCTATAAGCAGTCTGTGGTAGATAGTTATCTTAATCATTTAGTATCAATCCCCGATGGGGAACGAGACCAGGGCAAAATTCTGCTGTTTGGAAACATGTCAGGTCACAAAATAGTCACAGCCGATTATGCAAATACAATTTTATAAACTGCTAATTGTCACTATGTGTACCTTACCGGTAGTAAGGTACACAGAAAATGGAGATAGGGAGTCCTGACATGCAAAATGAAAAACAAAAGTGAAAGCAAAGTAGCATAGAGATGAAGATATCTCACCATGAGACAAATTAGGAAAACAATATTGTAGGTCCGGTTGCATTACTGTGCCTGAGAAGACTGCAGGAAAAATATTGGTTATTTCTTTTGCTGCGTAACTGTCCTTCTCGCTGCCCGAAACCACATCTGGTGCAGCACGTAGCAAATGTAGAAACGAAACGACAACGTGGGGAGTAAAAGGAGTAAAGGTTAACAACGACAGTCACAGCAAAAATGACACAAAATGAATTGGAATAAAAATATGGCAGCATGCCATATTTTTACCTCTAGACTGGAAGATGCAGTGAAAGGCCCTGATGGAGCCTGGAAAAAATGTCTGCCAACATTAGCATGATGGCTGCTGACACTTGCTTCACCAGGAAAAGTGGAGTCTCAGTTCCAGCTGTTATTTATTTATTCTTCTAATTGAAATAGGACAACATAAATAATGCCGATTGTCGCAGCAACATTTCCATAACTTCTGCTCCTTTCCTTCTTTATGTTGAGAGTCTTTCTGTGTGCTTTGCTCAGGTCCAGGTGGTTTTCTCCTACCTGCAGAGCAACAACCTCCCTGAAGCCCAGACCTCTCTGCCGTACGGCTCAGACAGCGAAGAGGAGACCACCCACATGTGAGACCACCGGCAGGAGGTCAATGTAACAAGAGGGGAGACATTTAAGCTCAACTGTAAGATAATAAACTTAATTTATTGCTTAAGAAAACACGAAACTTGTGTTTTTGTCATATTTCGCAACATCTAGAGGTTTTGCGGTTTTACTTCATGTGGCAGTTTCACTTTGCTTATTTTGGGGGACAAACTGAAAATTCAGGCTTGAAACAGAAAGATGGGATTTGAACGCAGTGCCATCTTGCTGTGGGGGCAACAGTAGTAACCTCCATTTCCTCCATGCTAAAATATTTCTATGTGCTATTGAAACATTATTCTGTTCAGTAGTTTAACATTTGAAGGCTCGTGTGTTTGTGGATTTTTCTGAGAAAAGTAGCTCCAAGTCAAGTCATGCATGGAAAATTCAACTGTTTTTTGAGGAGCATATCTAAAATATTTGAAAGAAAATGCAGCATCTAAAACTGAAACGCTTAAGAGCAATGCAACATGACGCAACAAGCAGCCATTCTAGGAGATGTAATAATTATTGGCTGTTAACCTAAGAGGGGAGATGAGGTGGATGTTAGCTTCTGCTGTTTTGGTAACACAGTTTTCACTGTGCATATAAATTCATATTGAGACATATTTGGTGTTTGAATGATTAAAATAGGCAGTTTTAAGCATTTTTAGAGGGACTTTTAGCTATTCGTAGCTGTGGTCCAAACACCTGCAAATTCATATTATTTTTATTTGGTTTTTTTTTTCAATCATTATTTTTCTAATTTCAAAACCCCAACAAAGAGCTCATTTATTGCGCTTCTTTATAATATAAACCCATTCGAACCAAAAAGGTTTTAATCTGTGTCATTATCATCTATCAATATGTATCAGTAGCCTAACAAACAAAGAGGATGCTTTAACTATAAATACAGATGACCTGGGTGGTAAACAGAGTAACATCAATTTAAAATGCAGTTGAGGAAAAAATCAGGGCTGTCAAAAGGTCACCGGTCCCGTCGCCGAGCCTGAAATACAATCTGTCGTGGTTCAAATCCAACTAGACGGAGTTCACCACGCAGTGTATGCCCCGTATAAGTCAGGAACGCACGTACATACACGCACACGCGGCCTGCGTTTGACCCGCCCATGCCACAGATGGGACTTTCTTTCCCGTCGCACCACCTGCAAAGGCCCGGTTAGTGTTTCCTTTCGGCCGAATCCTCCCCTCCCTCCGTCCTCGATCAGCCTTTTGATGGCTAATCCTGGACTCTTGAGTTTGACTCTCAGGGTACTAATAGACCGGAGAGTGTGTGCAGACGCCGTAACAGAGGGAAGAGACTGATGGTGGGATCACCCCGTCGCCCCCGGCAGCATAAATCACATGTCTCCCTCGAACACGGTGGCGACCAGAGTCGGGTTCCACTTGACGACTACAAAGACAAAACCAGGTTCCCGTTGCAAACTACAAAGAGGAAAGAGTTAAGAAAGGCCTGAAACACTCCAGATGGGGCAGTCTGACACCTGGGAGCGGCGGGAATGGTTTTCATCCAAGAGGCCAAGTTACAGCCATGTTTCTGACAGTCTAACACAACTGTAAACTCAATGGAAAACTATTTGATGTTAGTCAGTTTTGGCAACAAATAAAAAAAAAATCAAAAGTTTTATGATAATATAATTCTGTCTAAGCTTTAACTGTCTCTTCAGCAAATCCTGATCCCACGTGTTTTTTTCATGTTGTGATCAGTTGAGAGAAAAATAAATAGCAGGGCCATTTACTAGGGTGTTTGGATGTATTTTAGTCACTATATGTGCTGATTATAAGTTTTCTAACTACTTATAACTCTCAGAAAGCATGCAACAGGAATGAAGCTACTTTTTACTTCTCTATAGATGCAAAAATTAAAAAAAAAAACCTATAGGGAAGATTTAAAGAAAAGAAAAACAGTTTTTATATTTTAGATATATTCTTTTACAGGAGCATCACAGAAAATTGTGAATATTGAATCCAACTGCATGGCTATCCCCTGCAGATAAACATTTTAAAAAAATTAAAATTACCATTTGGTTCCCCTTTGTTGGCATCTGGAGCTTCTTAGATCAGAGTTTTAGATTTTTCAGTGTGTTGTTTTAAAACTACATTTGGTTTAGGGAATTGAACAAAGCATTAAGTCTGAAGTGGAATAGATTTATCAACATTTTTAAAGTATTGGATAATTCAGTCCATAGCTGACAAATTTAAGTGTCTCAGATTATAAGATAGAGCTAGAAAACATTTACCAATCAACTAGCTGAGAACCCAGCATTGTGTTTTTATTGTGTGCTAAAATGTGAAAAAAGGCCTTTAAAAATGAAGTGGAAAGAATTTTAAAACCTAAAATGTGTAGAAATCCCAGATTTCTCATCTTTTAAGTCTAGATTTTATGACATGTTAAGAGAATGCCGGTGTGCTTATGCCTGTAATGCTCCATGTTGTTACCGCGTGTGTCTTTGTGTTGCGGCCTGCAGCCATGCTACGCTTGATTAGCCCTAATCTGGCCAGGAGTCAGGTTGCCGTGTCAGTGGCGTGTGTGTATGGAAAGCATGCAGGCTGCAGATCACAGGGATTGACCCTCAGCCTCTCAGGTTAACAGAAGCCTCCACGTGTGTGTTTGTGTGTGTGTTCTGAAAACTCTGGCTGTGAAACGTATAAACCATCTCGGCTCTCGGGTGTAAGAGGCAGGAATCTGGGGCGTGTGAAGAATCGCTGTCCGGATCAACTGCACAATGTCTGGCTGCGGGAAAAGGAGCGACACGGACGTATGCGAGGCTGTAAGAAGCCTAGTTGAACTTTGACTCTGGGTTCAACGCAGCAGAACTCACCTCTCATAAAATTCGCCCTGTTCAGGCTGTAAACATAATACCACACACTCACACTCTGCTGCCACCAGCTCCAGAGACGGACCGCCTTTTTATGAACGCACTATCCAAACAGCAGGCCGTTTCTCATCCCCCTGGCCCCGGAGCTTCAAACAACAGAGAAACGTGTTGCTGGTTTAGCAGGAACAGAACCGCAGCAAAGTGGTTGCCTGCAGCAGAGTGAGCCGCCAGCTTAAGTTGTCTGTTAGTGTCTGTGTAAGTGTGTGTTTGGGAAGTTTTGGGGATCAAACCCTCATGTCGACAGAGCCGGCGTTGAAGAGACGACCGCTGACAGGTGCTTCCTGCAGCAACACAGCAGGTGCTTCAAACTCATTCTCACACACACACACACACGCAGAGAGGCACACATGTTTGCGTGGCTATCTTTGTGGGGACTTTCCATTGACTTCCATACATTTTTACAGCCTAAACCTTATCCCAACCCTAACCACCTAACCCTAGCCCTCACCAAACTCAATTCACACCTTAGTCCTAAATCTAACCCCTGACCCATAAACAGCATTTCTCCTTGTGGGAACCAGGCTTCGGTCCTCACAATGTAATATGTGTCAGGAAAACGGTCCCCACAAGGTATTGCAAACAAACGCGGATGCTTTACTACGATTCTACGTGTACTGACGCACACAAAAACACACACTTTTCTTTCCCCTTTGACACACACAAGCTGTGGGCTGCAGGCTAAACTTAACTCTCACAGCCGCTGTTGGCTCATCTCAGGGTTCAGTTCGTTTGGTATCATTTTCTTAAGAGGCCTCCCTTTACTTGTTGCTTTTAGAAAATACATTTTAAACAGCAAAACTGTCATTTACTACAGATAACACCGGTTTATGCTTAAAGTTTCCTTTTTCAGCCTCAAGCCGTAAAACCGCAACTGACGAAGGAGAGTTTCATTCGTCTCCTGGAGGCCGCCTGCCTTCATCTGATAAAATGAAATCCCCTCATTCGGGTCTGTTTTGGTCCGTTCAGCTGCCAGCATCACCGGATGTCAGCCGGGTGTTTTGCAGTCACTCTATAGCATCACTTTCAGCAGCTGCCTGCTGTTAAAAGCTGTCCTGAAAACACTGAGTGGGAACCAAAACTGAAACTTTACCAGAAGGAAACCAAAAGCAGAAGTAGAAAAATCTAAAAATTGTCCCTGCAGAATATTAGTGTTTTTTTTGTTGTTGTTTTTTTTATTATTGAGGTTGGCTGTAGCACAATAATTCTTTTGGGAATTATTAACACATTTAATTGAATTCTCATGAGTCCAGCTCAGCTAGTCAACAGTTAGATAAAGTTTCTATATCACGAATGACGGCGCTCCTCTCTATTCTTTTAAATGTTTTTGCAGCAATGGTTGAACTCTAAGGAGCAGCAAAAGCAAATGAAGTGGATTAGCAACACTTGCTAATCACAAATGTGTTATCCAGGACATGTTAGTGTGGAATATTGTTTTTACTGTCTGGATATTGAGCTGTTAGCATAACATGACAGCCATGAAACTGTTATACAGCCGGTCTTCAGTCAGAGGCCTGTGGAGATTTGTAGCAAGACTGACTGCTACCATCCACATAGATGACTGATGAGACACGACATTTAATTTCCCTTTAGGATAATATAGGTAGTTTTTAATTTAATTGAGTTTATTGAGAGTAATTAGACAGAAAACATCCATCAAAGATCTAATGGTTGGGATGCACCACTCCGATCCTTTTTTTCCACTATGACATTGACTGAAAATTATTCAACAAATTAGAATATGCATCTGATGAGACTTGTCTGTCAAATTAAAAGCAGCTTTTTAAAATATCAACCTATAAGCAGATATTCAACATACTTCTTTTATTAAGCCCACATTTCACATTTCTGCATTAAACTTGTTTGTAATATTATAAACTTAAATGTTGTGTTTTTATCACCTGCGAGCAGAAAAACATTAAAATGAACAGAAATAAAGACATGAATATATAAAACTAATATGCATGTCTCACTTAGTGAACTGAGCTACTGAAATAAATTAGCTTGATATTTTAATTCAATAAATATGACTATGTATGACTGAGGAACGTGATATTTGAACCCTTAAAGATTTTTAAAAAATCTTATTTTATTACATAAAAACGTGTCTGTTTTTATGTAATAATGAAAAGTATAAAAGATTCAAATGCATTTCATGTAATCTGTTCACTGAATAGATTTCAACCTTTCTAAAGTAAAGAATGTGGTGTTTCTGAAAATGTAAATTTATACCCAAAACTTCAGATCAGATTAATTTAGGCATTGCTTAATTTGAGCAGGATTTTTTAAATGCATCAATGTGTGTTTGCTTTGCTTTGGAATCTGATGCCATTCAGTTGGATTATTAATCGTACTTGTTTTTTTCTTTTGCCACTTTGGTTTCTAAATAATTGACTATAAAACTCTTGAACCGTATGAATAATTTTTATATATACACATCAATCCTGGCAGCTAGTTCATTTTTCTTTGCGATAACATTTTCTAATAACACATCAAACATTATCGGATTACTAATTAAAAACAAAAAAAACTTGAGAAGGAAAACCTAAGAGGAGATAAAAATGACTAAAGCAAAAATCTTAAAATACCGTTTATATCTAATTGAAAGACGAGTTGCCAGCTGAGTTTAGGGACATGTGGGTCTCCGAGCACAAAGAAAAATAAAAATAAAAACCCCCCGGGGCGTATTGTATGCTCTGCTCCAAGGTCTTCAATCAGCAAGTCTATTTTTCTCTCTTTATTTTCAATCACAAGCGTCAACATGGCAGCCCGGCCAGCGCTGCTGCCAAAACATGGCCGCTGCTCGACAAATCGGAGCCCCTCCATCTGTCCTGATGGCCCCCCACCACCAGCTCCCAGGAGCCATGACGCCATATGTGCCAAATGGAAGCAGAAGTCATATCGACAAGTCAGACGGATGTTTTTCGGATCTGTGGGAGGATTAGTGTAGAAAGCTGGAGTTAGTTTGGTGAATGTGTTCGTCTGTTGAGTAAGGAAACAAACCGAGGATGAAGTCTGTTTGCTCTGCTGCAGCTGTGACTGCAGGCATGAGTGATTTTTGCTCTAAACAAGAGAAAATCGTGGACAAATCTACAATTTTTAGTTCATAGCAGATGTTTTATTATTTGACTTTTTTTAATTCATTCAAACAAAATTTTAAGATTTTTTTTTTACAATATAAAAGCATTATATTGCAAACAGTTTGATCCAGGTTATTTTTCAGCCTATTTGAGTAAAGTCTTCTAATAAGAAACATTGTGATCCCCCATGAAGAAATTCTCCTGTTTTTTCTCTAATGGAAATAAATAAAACATTCTGATTATAAACAGTGAAAATACAAGAAAATATACAGCATAACTTTTCAGTGCTTATTTTTTTTTATGGGTTAAAAAATCTAACATTTTGTAGCACCATTCTTGCTGGTGGGATACTTTTGTCATCAATTAAATTTTGTAATTTTCTGCAGGATAAGAGCATGACGCTTTCTCCTGTAAATTCACGCAGCAGCAGCTAAAAGCTAATCCAGATGTTTTCCACGTGTGAAGATGGATTTTTCCTCAAAGTGGACGAACCAGTCCAAACTCTCTACTAAAACCTTCAACATGACAAGGACACCTGTCTTTAAATATATTTTTTTTGTAGTTGTAATTTTTTCTTTTACTCAGGATTTTGAGTGGAACACACCAGAGCGATGGTGGAAGAAGAGGGTGCTGTCTCTGTGGGCGCGATGTCTCTCTCTGTGCTGCTCTGAGCCTCATCCAACTTCACAGTTTTGTCAAAATGAGGGCTGGCATCCTTCTCAGTCAGCAGGTGAGGGGGGATGTATGCAGAATGTGTCTTTGCGTGCTCCCTGCTCCGGGGGCGGTGGGCGTTTGGGGATTTTTGGGGGCAGCGGCCCCTCTTGTCCTGCCCCCGGAATCCCCTGAGCTTGGGGCTCCAGTGTTCCCGCCACTGGAGGGCCAGTGTGGAGCGGTCCGCCACCAGGCGACTCTCTTCCGGAGCCCAACTCCGCTCCCCTTCCTCTGCGCCGATGAGGAGGAATGTCCGGCCCACGTGGAGGGCGGGGCAGCCACAGCTGAGGTCACGGTCGGGAACCCAGAGGGACTGGGAGCCCCTCCGGACACGGGAGTTAGAGCCCGTCCGGAAGACGGTTTGTACAGCGATGGAGAACTGCCACCACGGTCCTGAACGCTCCATCCCTCTCACCAGCACCTTCAGCACTGACAAAGAGATAAACACTATAATGTCATCTTTTACATTCTCAAGGGACGACGCTAAGACAATCTGAGTAACTACAGCAGCGAGTGTCGGGCATGTGTGATCTTTTTACACTGGTTTACAGAGATTTGGCCTTCTTTTCCTCACAGAGCTATTTTAATTTAGCAACACTGATAGGTGACCTGTTTAACATCCAGAAACTCAATTGGATTTAATTCCCAACTCTGACTAGACCACCCCATGTCTTTCATTTATGTTTTTGGAGCCGTTCAGAGAACCTACTGGTGAGCAAGACTTTTAGGTGATGGTCGGACTTTTTTTCTCTCTGTATTTTCTTGCAGAAACCAGAACTCAAGGTTCCATCCTCCAAAAGAAGTTGTCCAACTCCAGAAGCGGCAAAGCCGTCCCATTTCATCAAACTACAACCATCATTATCTGACCTTCGGTGTTATGTTGTTCTACTTTTACAGCAGGCGTAGTAGGATATACATTTTTTTGAACGTTTCACTTTCTGGGTTCCTTTGTTACTGGATGAGTTGTTGATGTTCCTGTTGAGTAATTTTGGTCAGCCATCCACTCCTTCACCACAGTTTTCCAGTTTTCCATTTGAGCATGATGGTTTCTACCAGGGACTCACTTCATTCTTCATTCTCAAATCCTTCGATGTTAATGGCTTTTTCCTCCAGCCCTTCTACAAGTTCTTCAAATCACATGATGTGTTGCTTTTTAAAAAAAAAACTTTTAATGTTGCCAGATTGGTTCTGTTTAAGTGATTTCACGACTCTACTATTCAGGCCTGGATAGTGAACCTGTTTAAAATCTGTTAATTTATGATTCGACAGAGCAATTGTTGGGTCGCGCAACCGTGTTATGATTATAGATAACTTTTTCACTAAAGACCTGGTTAATTTGGACAGCTTTTTCCTTTAGTAAGTGACTTCAAAAACATTTATAAATATATATATTAAAATTTATTCAGTGGGCCGAAACATTAAAATGAGGCAAAAAAGTAAAAAAAAAAAGAAGAAGAAATCTGTAAAAATTTAAATAAATTTCCCACTACAATTTCTCAATTATTTCTAATATTTTTGGGTTGTACATTTGTCTAAGTTTCCTGAGTTGTGTGCTAAAACAAGTGATGGCCCTGGGATTAAAAACAAGAAAAAAATATACAAATTTACCTTTTACCTAGCAGCAATGTTTAACTAATAAGACCTACTTATTGTGTAACGTAATAAATCATACCTTAAATTTATGATAAAATACATTAAAAGTCTAGAATGTAGGATCTTTACTCATTTTCTTGTAAATGAATAAATATAACTTGAAACCCACCATAGTCCTTGAGACAATACGTCTCCAGGTTCATCCTGACTTTGACCTCAGAGGGCTGGCAGTAGGACACACACTCCTCCGCTGCAGGCAAAAAGGAAGACGGAGAAAAATGCAGCGAGGTGAGAGGCCGTCATCGTTTCTCAGCACACACATCAACACACGTCTTTTAGCGTTAATTGCAGTACGACTCCTTCCAGGTGTCATCACTGGATCTGATCTCGGCAGCAGCAGGCGGGGATTTCTTCAAGCTGCCACCAGGAGGGACTGGTTCCCTACTTCAGTACGGCGTAAAGCAGCCGAAAGCGTTTCAAGGGCCGATCCGCCTGAGAACAAATCTGATCTCTGTCGACACGAGAGACTAAAACCTTTGTGCTGCAAATTCATGAAGCGGTGACCCACTGAAGGCTCATGTCTCTCTTATTTAATCTTTTCCTGTAATGAATGTTACTATGTCGTTGCATGCAAGAATTTTTGTTTTTGTTTTAAGTTAATCTATATAATAAAACTACAGATGTGTTCATTGTGCTTTAGGTTTGACCTACTAGCTATGATTTTGTCTGATTTTATTTCAAAGTACTAAAGTGTAAATAAGGGCTACAAAGAAAACACTATTTTAATGTGTTTATAGAGACAGAAATATAACTTTTGTCTGCCTTATAAAATAAAATATAAGGAAAAAATACAACTGGAAAAGTAAACATTTAACCTGGGAAAGTTGAATAGTTAATGTGAGAAATTTTATTTAAGGCTGTCTTTTGTGTGCAATGAGTTATTTTGTAAAAATGTGCGAAAATACTTATTTGTAATTTGCTTTTAAGTCAGGCGCTCTTTTTAAACTGGCTTTGACCAACATTTCTCTGGACTTTTCTGAAAACACTCTACATATTTCAATTTGAATTATGTCTTTAGCTCTGACAGGTGAACCAGATTAGACATAAGGAGGCTCTTAAACTCCAGGAGTTACAGGATATTGTGAGAAGGTACAGCAACTGGGTGATGAAGTAGGAAAAGTATGAAGAAAAAACAACAGGAAGTGAAAGGAAATTATCTGTGGTTAAAATGTATATATGAGACTGTAAAAATTAAAGCAACAAGGCAGGAATTTGAATTTTATTTTTATCGAGAGGCTTACTATTTTCGGACTGGATGAGGTTCAAGACAAACATATCCATAACATCCATAAAAGTCATAATATATGCCGCAGTGAACAGATTTTGCAGTACTTTAAAAAGAACTACAAAAAAAAAAATCATGTGTTTATATGAATATATTAAAACTTTTTGGTAAGTTACTCACCGATGCTGTACTGAGGTTGGTACACAGGGGTTGGAGCGACTTCCTGAATGCCTGTGAGCAAAAACACACCATCAGGTGTCAGTGGCAGACAAACTTCACCTACAAGAGCTGTCAGTTCTGCTGCAATCATGTTTTATAGGTGTTGAGCTCGAATGCCTCGTGGTGCACAGGCATGCCTTCGCAAAAGATAAGCAAATGTCAAAAGGGGTGTGTGGTCCTTTTATGGCCTGGAAGCGCACCCTGTAAGACTTGCTCAGACATACACAGATGTGAGTTTTACTTTCAGTAATTCAATAAGGTGAGGCTTTCACTCCTTGTACAGCTTTAGCCGAAACATTAAACAGAGGCTAGTAAAGTTAGCTGCTCTTTTAGTGTGTGGGGGTGTGTGTGTGTCAAAGTCAGGAGTGAAAATTAATAACTTGTGGCCTGCTTATACATTACCCAGACTTCTTGTAAAATAGCCCATGTATGACGGCTTCACAAATAAATTACTTTCTGTGTGTCGTGTTTTTGACACGGCGACACCCAAACCCCCCACAGAGCAGACACAGACGTGGTGTGTGTCTGATCCTTCCATTGTTAAAGTATAGTCAGTGCAAAGGATAACATTTATTTAAGCTTCCTTTGTGAAGGATAGCCACAGTTTTTAAAAGCAATGTGTTTTACTATTGTCATTTTTTTTTAAGTTAGTTGATCTTAAAGTTAGTTGAAATCTCACAAATCAAACTTTTACCAATAGTAACATGGTTGACTAAAAATTAAGACACCACTTAAAATGATCCCTTTTCTCTGATTTTACTTTCTATAGGTGAATGTTTGAGTAAAATGAACATTGTTCTTTTATTCTGACCTACTGACAATGTTCAACCTGGAGAGACTCACACACACACACACACAGAGAGAGAGTGGTATTAGAAAGTTTAATTGACAAATGAAAGTCTTTGGCGCTCGGACCCAGGAGGAAGACGTTGCTCTGGTAACAGCTGTCAGAGAGAATGAGCTGCAGTGTATGAAGATTAGAGACGTCTGACCCCCTTGGTGGTGGAGAGGATGGTGAAGGCCGAATGGACATTGAAGAGCTGAAGGCGGAGGAAGGGTGGAGGAGGGTTGAAGCTCAGCCAACTAGTGGAAGTCGATGAACAGCTGAACCTTATCAAGGGAGCGACGCTTGATGACTGGAGGAGGAGATCATCACTGATAGGCTGGAATCGAGGCGCATGACGACATCTTTGGTTGGGCAGGTGAACTGAATGGAGTCTTCCAGTTTGAATTTACGCCTAGGCTTCATGTCTCCAAAATTCAAAACTAAAATTTTGTATTTATTTCAAAATAAGGGAAAGAATGCAGCGCTTTCAGACCTCAAATAATGCAAAGAAAACAAGTTGATATTCATTTAGAAACAACAATACTAATGTTTTAACTCAGGAA
>CAEFZY010071186.1:0-46254 GCA_903066815.1 Brachyrhaphis roseni
TGGAATATATGTGTCGAGGAAGACGCAAGTTTAATGTAACTTAACACGTCTCAGTGCTCAGGAGGAAGATGAAGACGTCTCTCAGTGACTTTTACCGGTATGTTTTTTTTAACCAGCTCTGTTAGTGCTGCTGTGTTACTGCCACGTCACAGGCTCTGTTTGGAAAGAAAAGCTAAGGTATATTACTAAAACTTTGAAAACTCTTTCTGTGTACCGTCTGTATGTAGGCACAAGCGGCTTATAGACAGGTGCGGCTTATGTATGTACAAATGGTTTTCCTTTTAAAAATGTACTGGGTGCAGCTTATAATCAGGTGCGCTCTATAGTCCAGAAATTGGGGTAATTTAAGGAATACAAACAATTTGTTTGGGTTGTTTCAATGTAGTAAACATTTATTATTCCTAATTTCTCGATGACTTATTGATCTTTGCTATTGAGATAAATGTGGACTTATATTTCTTTTACATTGAACAATATATATTATAAACATTTCTTGTGTTAAATTTGTGTTTTGTTCTCAAATCAGACAGGTTTATAGGATGTTTGAAAACAAAATGTTTTTATTTTATTCCTACTGTTGAATGTAGAATATAAACACAAAACATTAAATAACAAATAGTATCATGTAATTGTGAATTTCAACTGTTTTTAGTTCATTTGTATTGTTTTTGCTGGAAAATGTTGAAAACTTACTTTATAAATGCTTAAATGTGGATAAAGTACAAACCCTGTAATTTACTGACAATTTAGAAATACAGTTTTCCTAGTTCTGGATTAGGATAAAACTGAGAAAATAGACTCTAAACTAGAAATGGGTCAGGAGGAGATTAGATGGTACCTTACAAATTTTAATAAAGAGGAGCAAAATGACATTGTGAATAAATGAAGTGGAAGATATAAATGTTTTGTTTTTATCCTTTTCCACTGAAGTTTACGTCTCGGATGGATTTTCTGTCTTATTTTGGTGCCTCTAATAGCGTTAGATGGATGCTGAATTGGTTTTCTGTCGCTCTGACCTTGAAGGAAGTCTCTGCTCTCAACATTAAATGATGCAGCAGCGCTCAGAGACGGTCTGAGAAAGTTTTTCTTTTTTCTTTCCTGCACAAAACCCCGACACTCGGCGCGTGTTAGACTGCTAAATATTGAATGGTTCCCCTGAGGAGCAAAGCGCTGGCATCATGGAGGCAAATGAGGAAAGAAAAGCAAAATATGATGGAGTGCTTTTGGTCTAGATTCTAGTGATTTATATCTTAGAACACATGAAATAAGACAAAACTAACTTAAAAGTAACTTTTTAGCACAATATTTACAGTCAATAATCCCTTAATATGGATGAAAAAAGTACTAGTATCACTACACGAAGTCAAAATAATACAAGAATAAAGTCATGTTATCAGACTGTTGTAATAATACCAGAAGAAAGTTGTCGTTACATGAATTAAGTCGTAGTAATACGAGAATAAAGTCCTAATAACACAAGAATAGTCATACAAGTCACAATATTATGAGAATAAAGTCATAATATTACCAGTATAAAGTTGTAATAATACAAAAATAAATTTGTACGACAAAAAGTAATGAGTATAAAGTTGTAATACGAGAAAATATTTGTAATATTACGAGAATTAAGTCGTAATAATATAAGAATAAATTTGCTATAATAAGAGAATAAAGCTGTAATACAAGAAAAAAGTCCCTAAAGAATAAATTGTAATAATACGAGAATAAAGTTGTACAACAAAAAGTCATAATATTATGAGAATAAACTCGTAATAATAGGAGAAAAGTCGTATGACAGTCAATGTCAGAATAAAGGTGTAATATTAGCAGAAATAAGTAGTAATTTTATTCTAACTCCTACATGAAAAATACAAATTTAAAATGAGGAATGGCAGATTATTTATTTTATAACAAGACATTTTTCCAATGTTCAAAGTGAAATAATCTGCCAGTAGAACTAAACTTTTTCATCAATATTAAGGAATTATTTACGGTACTTAAAACAAATTCAAAAGTTTCTTCTAAATTAGTTTTGTCTTATTTCAAGTGTACTAAGATATTTGCTCTAGAAACTAGACTTTATGTTTTTGCCTGCATGTATTTGCTGAAACTGTTAGATTATTTGAATATATGATTATTTTTATTGCCTCTCAAGGTCATATTTCCTTAAAATCATTTTTTGGTCCCTTCCAGGTTACGCCTTCCTGCTTTTCCAGGAAGAGGCTTCAGTCCAGGCGTTGATCGACGCCTGCATTGAGGAGGACGGGAAGCTCTACCTGTGTGTGTCCAGTCCCACCATCAAGGACAAACCAGTAAGTGTTACTGGTCACCTGTTACTGGTTCCTCTGGCAGATTATTTCACAGCAATGAGACATTTTTTCAAAGTTATTAGTGAAATAATCTTTAATATTTTAAACCAATATTAAGAAATTATTGTCTTAAACTGAAAAGTTACTTGTGAGTTAGTTTTGTCTAATTTACTGGTGTTACGTTTTTGAACTGGGGATCAAAACTTGGAAATTTAAACTACTGGTTGTTCACAAAATTTATTAAATTAAAAATGCAAAAATTAGTTTACTGTGATTTTTTTTATTTATACACCTGCTCAACAATAAACTATAAATTTATGACATCTATAAATTATTTTAAAAGTAAACATGGCTTCAAACTGTTGCCTTATTTAAAAAAAACAAAAAATTTCACATTTTTTTGGGCGTCAATTGTTTTCAGGGGCCGAACAAAATGATTTCAAGGGCCACAAATGGCCCCCAGGCCACACTTTGGACACCCTTGGTCTAATTTCTAATTTCAAGCGTACTAAGAAATTTGTACTAGAAAGAAAACCATAAATACTTGGTAAAATTTTGTGTTTTTGCAGTGTACTGATGATAATCTGAGGCTGATTCATTAACAGATTAAGTATTTACTTTCTGCCCATTTTCTCCATATCACACAGCTTCATGCTAACTCTGTAGCCCTTTCCTCTCCCATATTTCAGTTTTAGCTCAAATATTTTCCATTTTGTTAATTTTTTTTTCTGCAGGTCCAGATCCGTCCCTGGAACCTGAGCGACAGCGACTTCGTCATGGACGGCTCCCAGCCTCTGGATCCACGCAAAACCATCTTCGTTGGGGGAGTTCCCCGGCCCCTGCGTGCAGGTAGCCCTCCGTTATGAATCCTGCAGCTTCTGCCCCTTAAAGCCTCCAAATGCGTTTCATAAGGTGAACCGCAGCCGGAGGCGGTGATGAAGCGTCTCCCGGTGAGAAAGCAATCCTCGTTTTGGGTTCCCAGGAGGGCGACCCAGAGGTCAACGCGTTAGGAATTCATGAGCTAATGGCAGGTTGAGCCTTTCTTTCAGCGGGATTAGCATTGCTAGCTTGTCTGCAATCTGACCCCCAGCAGGTTGAAACTCCTGCTGCTGCAGTTTGTGGGGAACAGGGTGGAAAATTTTAGAAAGAGGAAGGAACAAACTATAGATGCTGAAATCAGTCAACTACTGAAAATAAAACTGGATATTTTTTTTCTCCTCTTAATCATTAAAGCTGTCACCATATTGTGACAGTTGACTATGAGACTGTCATAGACTCATAGACTGTCATAGACAGTCTATGACAGTCTAACCAGGTTAGACTGGTTAGACAGTCTAACCAGAATGCCAAGTAACGAGGCATTCTGGTAACGAGCGGGTCGACCCGCTGACCGACCCGCCAGACAGCGGGTCGGTCTTAACGCTGTCAGTCATCACCCAAGCCCCTGTCATAAATGCTAAGGCTAGTTAGCCTACTGATGACAGCAGATAAACCGTTTTCCTGCAACATTAAGTGGTTTCTCCGCCATTACCACATTTAGCGGTGAGGATCTGAGGTTGATTGGCAGCGATAAGCCCCGCCTCCTGGCTCTAATTGGTTGTTTTTGGTCGGGAGCAGCGCATTTCTTCAGACAGCGATAGTAGCTCAGGGAAGAAGTAAAGGAGATCAAAGTTATCACAGATTATCTGTTTCGTATTAAACTGTCACGACATGGAGAAAGTTTTAACAAATATGTCTTGATGATATCAAAATAAAGTTTAATATCATGAGATATAAGCCAGAATCTGAGGATCAACTCAGAATATTATGAAAATAAAGTCGAAATAATACAAGAATAAAGCAGTAATATAAGAGAATTATGTAGTAATTTTATAACTACTACATAAAAAATTAGGAATGGTTGATTTTTCTTCACTTAAAACAAGACATTTTTGCCATGGTATAAGTGAAATAATCTGCTCTTAGAATTATTTTATTTTTTAATATTAAGGAATTACTGACTTTAAAAAGCTCCTGCATTTTGCTGTCAAGTTACTTGTAAGATTGATTTCTACCATATTTGCACTAGAAACTAGACCAAAAATATTTGGTCAGATTTTTGTTTTTTTACAGTGTACGCTTGCATGTTTTGGCTGAAGCTCTAAAAGTATTTGGATATGTTTATTTTTTTCTCCTATAATGCAGATTTTTAGTATTTTGTGTTTTTGCAGTGTATTCTAGAAGAAACCCCGTCTTATTTTTTGCTCTGTGTTTTCCTCTTGTCTTCCAGTGGAGCTAGCGATGATCATGGACCGGCTGTACGGAGGCGTTTGCTACGCCGGCATCGACACGGACCCGGAGCTGAAGTATCCGAAGGGAGCCGGGCGCGTGGCGTTCTCCAACCAGCAGAGCTACATCGCCGCCATCAGCGCCCGCTTTGTCCAGCTGCAGCACAACGACATCGACAAAAGGGTGAGCGAGTTCACCAGAGAAAGAGAGACAAAATTTCCACTTTATATTTTGGTCCGTCTGATGATGTAATCCTTAAATATTAAATGATTGATAATTTGATCAGTTACTCTGTACTTTAGTAGACTATTTACCAAATACTTTACTTGAGTATATGTATTTCCTGCTCTGCCAGAAGCTTCTCTGCAGCCTACAGAACCGGAAGGCCCGGCCCGGCCCGGCTGTGTAATCACTCTGCGTCCTGACAGATGTTTCAGGTTGCAGACACATAGAGCCGGTTTAATTATAGTAGTTCCCCATGCGTGAATATCCAGCCGCGCCGCAGCTCGCTTATTTTAGGCGCACCGGCCGATTGAGACCGAGACAGACTGGGTGTCAGCCAGGAGGGCGGGCCGGCCCGGTCCATCCCGGCTCAGCCCACCTCAGCTAACATTGTTTATCTTCAGTCGGGGGCGGCAAGGGCTTTATTATGAACACGAGTCATGCACAATAACAGCAATTAAGGGAGAAAACTGCAAAAACACAACATCTGATTATGTGTTTTTGGTCTGGATTCTAATGCAGATAAATTGGTTCACTTGAAATAAGACAAAAGTAACTGAAAAGTAGCTTTTCAGCAAGAGATAGGAGCTTGTTTTAAATCAATAATTGATTGAAAATGTGTCTTTTCCTTGTTCATGTGAGTAATTTTATCCTGCTATCGAAACAAGCTCATATATCTTGCTGAAAAGTTACTTAAAAGTTATTTTTCTCTGATTTCAAATGTAGTAAGATAGAAACTAGACCAAAATTACTTGATAAGATTTTGTATTTTTGCAGTAATTGTGATCATAATTTGTATTTTTTTGTTCATTTTGCCAGGATTTGTTGAACTCTTGACGACCTCTGTGTCTCCCCCTACAGGTGGAGGTGAAGCCGTACGTCCTGGACGACCAGATGTGCGATGAATGCCAGGGCGCGCGCTGCGGCGGCAAGTTCGCCCCGTTTTTCTGTGCCAACGTCACCTGCCTGCAGTACTACTGCGAGTTCTGCTGGGCCAGCATCCACTCCCGGGCCGGCCGCGAGTTCCACAAGCCGCTGGTGAAGGAGGGCGGCGACCGCCCTCGGCACGTCTCCTTCCGCTGGAGCTGAGGGCAGCGGGCCAGCGGGGTCAGCGGGGGATCACAGATCTGCACTATCCTCAACCCAGATGAAGAAGGAGAAATGAAAACAGCTCCCGCCGGCTCCACCTGACATGGAAAAAAAAAAGCGAAACGGATCAGATTCTCGGTTCTGAACTCGTTGTCAAAGCTTTGTGGGGGAGAAAAAGCTCCACCGGCTTACAATTTGCACTTTGGCACAAAGTCTCACTATAAAACACACACATACACACGTTCACACACACAGGATGGTTCGGTATGTCCCCCCTCGGGACCGCTCACGTATTTAAAAATACACATAGCTCTATTTTTTTTGTTTTGTACTTATCTAGACATTAAATAGATGGTTTAAATTTTATGCAAAAGGAGCATGCACTTACTTTGAAACAGCTGTAGTTACGTCGCCCCTACTTAAAAACATAAAGAATAATAAATAAATTAAAAAACTACCAAAGGCTAATTGAATAAATGCAGAAGTTAGGCGGCAACAGATGTAGCAACAATTACCAGCTCTGAAAACAACTGATATATGTTAATACCTCACAATCAGATTAGTTTGCGTTCGATATCTAGGTCTTTATTTTTATAACCTAATTTTTTTTAGTGTAATGTAAATGTAACTGCTGCGGGAGCTTTGCTGCTAAATCCCAGGGTATGAACAGATACCATAAGTACTTTATTTTATTTTCCCAGCGAGGAATTCAGAAGCAGCCGGCGTTTCAGGACGACAAGTTGTCTCAGGCAACGATGGCCGACGTTTTGAGGTCAGGGGTCGCCCCTAACTGCATGTTCTAGTCAGGCTGCTGCATGCAAAACATTTTTTCGGTATCATGTCTGCAGGTTTTTGTTTTTATTTTGATTCTGGCCATGTTTTGCACAACGCACTGCAAGTCGTGTTGCACCCTGCTGAAGGATTCACGGATCAGATCACTTAAAACTTCATGGTGTTTTACTGGGATTTTATAAAATCACAGCAATGAAAAGTAATGTATGTAGTGGAGGAAATTTTCAAATTAAAAATCTCAATAGGGGAACAATGGAATATATTCCAGCCCTCAGATATCAGAATATCCCTCCACAGCTACTGCAAAACCAGAAAATCTTACCAAGAATTTTTGGTCTTAGTTAAAATAAGAAAAATAAAACTTACAAGTAACTTTTCAACAAGAAATAGGATCTTGTTTTAAGTAAATATACATCAATATTGATGAGGAATGTTGTATTATTTTTTTCCACAAGACATTTTTCCCATGTTAAAAGTGAAACAATCTGCCAGTGGAACTAGAACTGGGTTGCTAGGTAACGGGCTGGGCGTGGCTGGCGTTGCTAGGTAACAGTGCAGGGGCCGTTGTTAGTCAAATAATCTGCCAATAGAACTAGCACTTTTTTTTACTAATATTAAGGAATTATTAACTTTAAACCAGCCTCTATATCTTGTTGAAAAGTTACTTGTAAATTATATTTTTTCTTATTACAAAAGTAGTAAGATATTTTCACTAGAAACTGGAGCAAAAATACTTGGTAAGATTTGGTGGTGTTGCAGTGTGCCACTTTTTTAAGTGCGTCTCTCAGATTTTCACATTTAGATTGAACACTTGCACTGCACCAATATAAAAATCTGTATTGATGACGATACAGATCAATATTGATATTGGATGTAATATTAATATTTACATCCAATAACCGATATTTACCAATATTATACATAGTATATTATAAATGTTTCTCTACCGTTTTGACACCTTTAAAATTTTTTTTGCCAGAACCAAAAGTCAATAAGATAGGGCCAATACCGATATGTTTAAAAAAGTGATTAATATCGGCAAATACCAATGTTAATATCACATTTTTTTCGTCTTTTCACAGTTTTCTGTTTGATTTAGGTCTGAACTTTGACTAGGCCATCCTAACAAACAAAAATGCTTTGATCTATAGGATTGTTGTCATGATGGAGGGTGCATCTCTGCTCAAGTTTCAAGCTTTTTGCAGCATCTTGAAAGTTTTCCGTGAACTCTGATCAAAGCGTGATGCTGCCACCACCATGTTTCACACTGGAAACTGTGCAATATCGGTTTTCCTCCGATAAAGTTTAGCTTGTAGGCCAGAAAAAAGTTAATCTTTGATCTTAGCAAACACATTGAAGTCGGTGCTCTGGTTTGACCAGAATAATTTGGAAAACTACAAACCGGACTTTTTGTTGCTTTCTTTTAACAGTTTTTCTTGCTGATTTTTTTTTTTTCTTTTTGTAATATTCTCCCAAAAAAAAAAAAAAAAAGACATTTGAGGCCTGAAATAAAATTACAAACAGCTGGACGCTAATATTTAGGTAACACTGGATTTTATTCAGGGCGACCAAAGTAAAGATGGCGACGTTTGTTCTAAACTTTTCTTTCTGTTGATCAATCACATAAAAATCCCATTAAAACACATTAAAGTTCGTGATTTTGATGCGAGGAAAATATATATATAAAAAAAGTTAAAGCGTAACGCTGTACGTTCAAAATGGACGAAAACCGGTAACCATAGCAACCCGGCGCGAGCAGATCAGGACGACGGCGGTTTTAAAACTAATATTACTCACAAATGAAGTGTAGGACTACAATTAAAACCTGTAATAGGTGAAGTACTTTATTTGCGGTGATTGTTGATTATAATTGTGCAATTTTCTTTCTTTTTATTTTATTATTTTTATACTGTACGTAGTTAGATCTGCCTAGAACTGTGATTCGCTTTAACTGTCGTCAGTGTCCGACATAGAAGTCCTGTGAAACTTCATAGACTAGCTAGCATATGCACACGTATATCCGTCGGTTATATAAATGTAAAATGTTCTCACTGATTCACGTCTGGATACACGCGGAACACACACCTGGGACGGAAGGTTTTCAGGCCGAAAACCTCGAATCTGACCTGAAGAGAAGACAATAATGTGAGCGGGATTTTTTAAAAAAAACCGAACACGTAAAACTATATTGTTCCTTCCAACTCTTGACAGAAACGTTTTTACGTCACAACGCAACCAAAGAGCTCACTTGTTTGTCTTTTTTATTTTTATTCTGGAGAGTGAATAAGCCGAAAAACCCCATAAAGCTACTGGAGATCTGAGATTGATAAACTGAGCCCTTACACATCCTGATATATATTTAAAAAAAAAAAGGGGGAAAATGGCGGAGATGAAGATGTGTGACGCAATCACCAGGTTTTTAATTATTACTATATTTTTTATCTTTTTTTGTCTCCTGCAAAGCTTGAAGTATCGGACCTGCTAAATAAATGAAATAAAAATAAAGGTGGACATTATATATTTTTGGGTTCTATTAAAAGCTGAAAAAGAAACGATGATGGTGACGGAAACGTAACGGTGTGTGCGTGTGTGTGTGTGTGTGTGTGTGTAACTGTTTTCAGTCGTAAACTGTTGTTTTTCCTGCTTTTTTGGACGGACATATTTTTTGTGTTTCTGTTTAAGAAAAACTAATTGGACCTGAGCAGAAGAGATATTATTCCTGACGAATAATAACGAGTGAATTCTGGGGAGAGTTTTTATTTTTTCAAACATTTCTTTGCCCCCGTTTTGCCCAGTTTTCTATTATATTTTATTATTTTTCCTGTATTTGTTGTGCACTACACTTTGTATCTGAAAACAGTTTGCAACAGTCAGCAGCTTTTTTGTTTTTTTGGGGGAAAATCCTTTGCAATACCTCAGTTTTGACATATATTAGGAGAGAAACATATTTTCTAAGTTTATTCAGATGGACAAATATATATTAATTTAATTCTTCAAGAGAGATGATTTTTTTATGTTTTTATTTTAAGAATTTATTTTTTTTAAAGAGAGTTAATGAAGGAGCTAAAGCTTTATAACTAATATAATAATGTTCATAGTGATAGTAGAGTACTTTACTGGTTTAGAAGCAGGAGTCCCACTGGTTTAATTGGTTGAGAGCAGAAAGCTCAAACATCAGGTGCTCTGAGAAGAAATTAAATCAGATTTCCCACCTTTTTTATATTTATAACTAATCATCTATGCTGACCGGAGTTGTGAAAGAGATCTTCTGTTTATTTTTTTTTTAAATAAGTTTTTTATGTTTCCTAAAAGTATGTGCTCCCGTTTTTTTTTCTTTTTGTTTTGTAAAAAAAAAATTATAAAAAGAGAATAAATAATAATAATGAAAAGAAGAATTGATTTGCTGTCCTTACATAGTTGGGAGAAACAAAAAGACTTCTGAAAGTCACTGGACACAGAAAAAGAGAAGAATGTTATTTTTAACACTAAACAGACACAAATGTTTTCACCTGTAGCTTGATTGAAAGCCCCCAAGGTGCATCAATTTGACTGGTGGCCTTTCTGTTCACGCGAGACTTGAATTAGCCCCGCCCCTTCCTCATTTTTAAGGCTAACCTTGATTCTTTGTCGTAATGTGCAATACTCTGTTTGTACCGTTTGTAGAAAAGAAGAAAACGAGAAAAAGAGGCATAAAATCTTATTGCGAAATTATTTTCATTGCAAGCGTTGTGATCCACTAAAATCATTTTCTACTGTGTATTTGCCTACTCTACCTGCTAGTACCTTCCAGTAGTAATGTAGCCTTTGTACTGAGAAATTTTCTTTTTTTTTTAAGAGTTTTGCAGAAAAAAAACCGATTTCAAACATATTTACATTTTTTTTTATTATTTCATATACTTTGTTTCTTTACAGACTTCATATCTGGTCATGTCATTAATATTATTTTGTATTTTTACTTTGAATAAATTAATTTTATGATGCTAATTCTTAATTTTTTTTTAAGCTGAAAAATCCCTTTGTATTGTTACTAAACTGTCTTGTTTCTTGAAATGCTGAGCTTCATGTGTTAACTTGCTGATGTTGATTACATTAGTGTGAAAATGAACTACAAAAGTAAAAAAAAAAAAAAATACTCACAGTAAGAGATTGGTGGTTGGTGATGTACAAGTGGTTTATAATGTAAACGAATGAACGGGCAATAAAGGAAAACTGGCAGAAAGGAAAATATTTGTGCTGTAATTGAATAAAACAATACTGAAGTACAAATAATAAATATTGCTAATGTTTCAAAAACTAAAATATTTAATTATTTAGTCAAATTCCTTAAATGTTAAAGAAAAAATATAAATTCAGAGAATAATTTCACAATGGAAATAAAACAACAATGGAAAATAAAATAAAAACCTCAAAATAAAATAAAATGGCTCAAAAATAAAATCAACATTTTAAAATCAAAAATGTCTGCAAAATAAAGTCAACACTTGATTTTGAAAAAAATTTGAATATGAGCACCTATCTCACATTTTTATTGTTAAAGTCTTGTGTTTCTTAAATCATTGTTAATTAAAGTTTATGCGTGGCCATTTAGCTCAGGTGGATGGAGCATAGTGTTAATAACGCCGAGGTCATGGGTTCAAATCCCATCCTGGCCAAATGAAATCTAAACTCAACACATCTAAATAGAATAAGGCTGGAAAATCAAAAACTATGAATGTTTATTTTGAAAAATAGTAGAATATCAGCACTATTGTTAAAATCATGATGGTTTCTCTTTGATCCATGAAAACTAAAAAAAATATACCTTCATGTTGATTATGTAAAAAAATTTAGAATATGAACACTTATCTCAACATTTTCTAGTGTTAAGATCATGTAATTTTTTTTAAATATATGAAAACAGCTTTGACCAGCTGAGCTAAACTCAGCTGGTCAAAGCTTAGTTAAACTTGTGGGTTCAAACCTCATTCTAACAAACTGAAATCTAAAGTATTTCACACAACCAACACTTCAAAATATATATATATATAGAAAATAAAATAAAAACCTCAAAATAAAATGGCTCAAAAATAAAATCATTTCAAAATCAAAAATGTCTGCAAAATAAAATCAACATCAAAATAGATTAAGGCTGGAAAATAAAAAACTATCAATGTTGCAATGCAGTGAAGTTTTTGAAAAATGCACTTGAACCTTAGCCCTGCTGGGGGCTAAGCCCTCTAAAGGTCAGATCCTAGAATCGCCCCCGGTTGTTGCGATATGGATGAATGAAAAAAAAAAGACAGTTACACAAAAAGTGTTTCACTGTAAAGACGGTTTGTAGTTTGTTTTGTTGCAACCTGAAGTGTGAAATGAACTTCAGTGGAGTTTGAAAACCAGTATGTGTTTAGGTTTATGTCTGGTAGAACGATGTGTGCCCAGTTGATTTTTTTCATTTTTTGGGGGATTGTATTGTAATCCGTCAGGGGGCCCAGAAGAAAATCTTTGGGAACCACTGTCCTGGATGATGTCATCAGTTGTTGGCTAGCTCTGCTAATCCGCCTCTTTTGCTTTTGCATCGTAGTTGAACAAAAGTTAAAATATGTATATTTCCAGCTGGATAGCATCCAAAACTGGAGGGAATGAAAGAAAAAAAAAAGTATACAAAAACTTAATTAAAACTGAAAAAAAAAAAAAACTTTACACCTATTTTCCAAATTTTAAAAACCTAACACTATAACTAATCATTATAAATACATTTATGACAGAATTTGGCCACAAAAATTACACCTGGAGCTTCTTTTCCATTGCTTACAGCTTAATAAATTGATCTATTTTCTATTATTTTGGTTGCTATGTTCACTTCCAGTACAAATTTCACTGATAAGATCATATTCTCAAATGTGCGACACTGCCATCTAGCGGCCACTGCGCTCAAGGAGCGTTTCAAAGCAAACCATAAAACCTGCAACATTGATGCTTATATTTCCTCAAAGCAAAAACTCGTGGCTACGTTTGTGGGCATTAAGTACTTCTGTAGATTGAAATTTTTACAAATAGAGTTTTGTTCATGAAAATTGAATAAAAGCATCAGTTAAGAGGGCGAGCACTGCAGCGGAACAATTCCATTAAAAACCTGAAGAAAAAAAAATCTGTAAAACTTAAATTGTGATTTATAAAAAACTATAACAGACATCAAAAAGTTTAATCATCTGAAAATAGTCTAAAGCCTCGTGAGGAGTTTAAACTTTGAATTGAGCTTCTAGCTGAAAGTAGTTAGCTTTGAGAAGAGAGCAATGTTTTGGCTTAATTTAGAAGAATTCTTGAGAAAGGAGCAAAAACAGAATATTTTAACAGTTGAAATAGCATAAAATATGCACAAGATAAGTACCAATATATTAAGATATAATAAAGATAAATGTGAACAATAGAGTGAATGCATTTCATTTTAAAATAAAGAACGTCTTTAAAGGGACGGTTGTGGCAGAAGGTATTGATACATTTCTTTTAAAGGGGCAGTGTTATGTTCCAGGAACTTAGTGCTATTTTAGAACATTTATTACTTTTAAAAATGCTATATGTATATGTATCTGACATGACTGTTACTTCCTGATTTAAAATCGGGCCTCTATCTCTTTAAGAACGCTTGCTGTTTCTGAAGCTCCGCCTTCAGAAACTCATCACAACATGGCTCCTCTATTAACCCTTTAAGAGCAATTTTATGAGCGTTTAAATAAGAAGTAGTTCGTATAATGAGCTCAGGAGATGCACAGTTCCAGCAGGTGTTTGCTAACTGCTGTTGGCTAGTCTGAAGGAGCTGAAGGAGGAAAGTTCTCTGCATTTGATGAAAACCTCTTGAAATTTAACATCTTTTCACCTTGATGTCATTTGGCACCGATAAACCTTCTGATTTGATTAGTAAAATAATATTTAAGTACAACTGTAATCTCTGTAAAAGACCACATGAAAACTCTTGGTGGGCCGAATTTGGCCCGCGGGCCTCGAGTTTGACATTCGCAAACAGAAAAAAAGGGCAACATTCAAGGTTTGCAGAATTTATTACAATTCCACTATCATAAAGAAAAAGCAGCAGTTAGAGAAATATGTACAAGTCTACAGTTCCTATTTAAAACACTTTGGGCCAAGTTTTCAGGTACCAGTCTGGGCTCGGCGCCGCGACCCGTCACAGCCACCTGGGTTCCCTTTGTGATCCAAACCCTGTGGGTTTCCATCCGTCAGAAGTGCTGACAGGCAGGGCTCAGTTTAAGACTTTGTGACATGTTGCAGAAGCAGTTAACACTGAACATCCTCTGGAAGGTGAAGTGCGAAAAGAGCGAGCTCCTGCTGCCGCGGATATAAATTAGAGCTATAATTATTATACATGTGCTTGAAAGGTGAGAGCAGCACCCACTGACGACGACGCAATTCAACACTGGAGATGTTTGTCCCTTGCTCTGGTTTACTGGTCTGTGACGGTCGGGTTCACTTACTGTCAACGTAAAAAAAAAAAAAAAGTTCTTGGAGCAGCTCTGTAACTCCAGACCTTTCAAATTAAGAGCATTAAAATGTACGAACAGTTCCTGATCTGGTTGTGTTTGACTTCTACAGTAACTCTGATCCATTTTTATTAATTTCCCCTCCTGGCCAGGTCCTGCTTGGCCTGCAGATGACTGAACGGAGTCCTAACAGTGCTAGTGCAACGAGTTCATGAAGCTGTCCAGGTTGTACTCTGAATCGTACTGCTGCTGGTCCCACAGCTCCCCGAGGCCGTCCAACACCGACTTTATGGACGCCTTCCCTGAGGTCGATGACGACTGTTCTCCTTTGTCACTCTTGTCGTCCTGAAATCATCCAGAAACAAAACCAAAAGGATGAATTAGTCCAAACATCCACACAATATTCATCTGGACAATGAGAGAAACAAACAGGGGAAACAAACTGTCTTGTTTTTGCAAACAGTTTCTGTCGTGTTAATCTGAAGGTGAACATCTAAACAGTTCATGTCCAGAATATGCGGGATCTTTATGCAACACATGGCTGTAATAAACATAAAGTAGAGGACTATACATCTTTTCCAAGCCAGAGGACTGGACCATGAAATTTAGATCTTCATGCCTCTGGTAAGGCACAGACCACCACCAGGGGATGGCAGTGTTCTACCATTCCCATCCCAGTCTGGAGCGACTTGCCGCTCCGGGCTGACAGCCCTCCCCTCTGCGCCGGAGGTTTGGACTGTGATTCGCTACGTCACATCAGAACTAATTCAGCAAATGTGTTTCCATCTCCGGTCACCTTGTCCAGAGTGAAGAGGTTGAGCAGCTGGTCTGTGCCCATACTCTGCAGGGTGGTGTTCTCCTGGTTGATGACGGTGTTGGCGATGCTCATCTTGAATTTCTGCAGTCCCATAATCTTCTCCTCCAGCGTGCCTCGCGTAATCAGCCGGTAAACGTTCACCACCCGTTTCTGCACAACACAGACGACAGGATGTAGAAGGTGAGCCTTAGAGGTGACCCTTCATGCTTCCTTCAACAGGTAGGACAGGTCAATGGGCAAAACAAAACTTGTTCTTTACATTTTCTGCACAAAAATCAATCTTAGATGAGGAGATTTTAGCTGTTTTAGGGCATCTTGTCACTTTAAATCCAAATAAGCTGCTGCTGGCCACGCCTCCTGACTCAACATTTACACTCGCACGTAAAAACATCTGCAAACATATGAAATTATACAACCGTACAACTGTGAAAAGCAGAAGTGGAGCCTCCTGCACAACCAACAATACTTCAGCAAGTGGCTCTGGATGGTAACACTTGTCTTTTCCAGGAGCCATTGTGCAGCACCTACAGTGGTAAAACCAACTGACCAAGCATACTGGAGCTCAGCTTTTGTTGCTAGGCAACATTAACTTATTGTTAAAAAAACTGCTGGGTGCTTTATTAAAGAGCATAGGAGGTTTTTAGAAGCAGCAGAAGCCGAAATGGAAGTACAAACTTCACGTCTCTCCCTTTCCTGATTTTCCATGAGAGGTCATAAAGCGTCCCGCAGCAATACCTGTCCTATTCTATGGGCGCGGTCCATGGCCTGCAGGTCCCTCATGGGGTTCCAGTCGTGCTCCACAAACACCACAGTGTCGGCGCCGGTGAGGTTCAAACCCAGACCACCGACATGGGTGGTGAGCAGCAGCACATCAATGGAGGGATCGTTGTTAAACCTGAGGAACAGAAAAGAAGACGATGATGATCAGCCTTAGTTATAAACCCATCAACAAACTGAGGATTTGTTCTTCTACCTCAGGCGGGTCAAACTCATTTCATTTTGGGTTATATTAAGATCTTGAATCTTCTTAAAGGGCCGGTTGCACCAGAATATATTGATAAAGCACATTAACAAACCCTTAAAATATTAATTAATAGCTGTCTTTGCATTCAATAAATACTTCTTAATATTAAATATTTAACATCTTTTCACACTGATCAATCCCTCCAGGAGTTTGCGATTGTTTTTGTGAGTTTTTGTAATCAAATACACAAACCTCTGGTGCAAATGTAGCAATATTTATATTTCTGTATTATGTTAAGCTTGATTTTTTTGTTTCTCGCCACATCGATCACGATGTGGCGAGAAACATCGATCACAAATGTGATCGATGTGCATAACTCTGCATAACTTGACTTCAAGTAATGCAGAGGCAGCAGAGTTGTAAAAGTAAGAAATACTGCCACCTGCAGGTAGGAGTTAGAATCACTTAAACAAGATGTCTGACAATTTTTATGAAAAATTTACAATTAAGTTGCATTTGTACAAGAAAATGCGTACCTGGAGACGATGGAGTGGCGCTGGCCGGCCGGCACGCTGCCGTCCAGCCGCAGGTAGGTGACGGTGGGCAGTTTGGGCTTCAGCAGGTCGTGCTCCACAATGTCCAGCATGCTCTTCAGCTGACAGAAGATGAGAACGCGATGCTGCGCCACCACCGCTTCCGTCCCGCCTTCCGCTCCTCCGCCGCCGCCAAGACCACAATCCAGCAGCAGCTGGAGAGCGAGAGCACGTCAGAACCGCACCAATGTAAAAACAAAAACAAAACACGCAACGCTGACTCAGCACTCTACCTGTTTGAGAGCAGAGAGCTTCGGCGCGTGCTGAATGTCGCGCAGGTTGGAGTTCTGACAGGCCAGCTGATCCGTGATGCGTTTGTACTCCGGATGCTGCGGCGTCAGAACCAGGTTTGGGTGGTTGCAGAGCTTCCGCAGGTACTGCAGCGCCTGAAGGACAGGATGTCGGGTTACAGCGCAGTCACAACAGAAAGCAACACAATGCAGCAGCCAACTCAAATTTGGAGCAGAAGGAAAATAATGGTGGTCGATTTGGACTTAAAGTTTTACTGCAATATTTTGAGGTACAATAAACGTGACAATAACCAATTATTGCTTATTTTTTAGGTAAGTGTATGGCTGCATGACAGCAACTGTAGTCACATAAACACAAGCATTGCACTTGAAAAATATTCCCACTTCTTCAGGACACCAGTCACAAAAATAATGGTCACTGGTCACTGGTCACATATTGACAAATTTATTGATACTTTCATTGGATGAAATCTAACAATCCCGACAATACGGACAGTTTTGAAGTTTCAAACATTAAGTGGAATTTATTGTAACAACAAATCAAAATTCTAATAATAAATTAAGATAAATGATAAATACGATTAATTCCCAAACTTAAAGGAAAATGACAATTTTTGTAGAGTAATGATCTGAAAAGCATGAAAATCTTTGTAAGAATAAGAATGGACAGGATCAGTCAAAGAGCGTCTGACGTTGCAAGACCTGAAAGTTAAAGTTCAAAGTCTTAATTAAATTTAAATCTGGACTTTGACTAGACCATTCTCACATACAAAAATGCTTTTAAGTTCGGGTCTATATTCAGTTCTGTGAACTTCTACTCCAATGTTTCCTCTGCCTACATCCCCCAGAATACTGTGCGGCTCTGGATCAGACTCCAGTGAAATTATCAAATTCTATAAAGACTTTTTTTTTCTATTGATATTGATCACAGGTCTATTACGATAAACAAACTGAAGTTTGCATAAAAAAGCCTCGGTACCTGGAAGACGTGACCCGTAGCCTTCAGCTTGGGCTTCTCCTCTTCCTCACTGGAGGCTGCAGAGATGCTGTCCTCCACGCTGGCTTTGGCTCGAGACTTCGCAAAGTCTTCGTAAAGCTGAACCTGAGAGAGATTCAGGGTTTTAACAGATCAGACAAGAAGAGAACAAAAAAGAAAAACCGACATTTTGCATGTTAAGCATTTTGAAGGCAACAGGATGAAGAACTTCAGTGAAAACAAATCCAGGTGAAGAAATGTTAGTCTGTTAAGAACAGCCGGACATCTGAACGCGTCCTTCAATCCTGACTCCTGTAAAAAAATGAAGGAACGAAGGAAGAAAGGACAGAAGGAAAGAAATAAGGAAGGCAAGAAAAGGAAAGAAGGAAAGCAAGAAGGAGACTGCAAGGACAAAACGCAGTTTTCTGTTCACTGCAATCTTCAGTCTGGCCTGAAGAGGTCCCCAAATCTGCTATTTTACACATTTCAGCTCCTTCTATTATCTAGAACGGTAGTGGAACATCTTGGATTTCTGTAAGTGATTCTATATTTAAGTATTTAAAAGTTAATAACTAACAGAGAGAGCCCACGTACCTGCAGAGGGCTGAGAGTGCAGTAATAGTCCTGGATTATTTTAGGAGGAAGGTCTTGGAGCACATCCTCCTTCATCCTCCTCAGAAGGAACGGCAGAACCTGCCGATGAAGAGCCTCCATGGCGAGGACGCCTGGCAGGAGGAGACACACGTCAGCAGTTTAAAACGGAGAAAATAAAGATCAATTTTAGTCTGAAAAGACAAATTTAAGAGTTTCTCTACAACGTTCATGATGACATTTCACAATTATTTATAAACAAATTCAGTTTTTAAAGAATAAAACAGAAGGAAGGAAGGAAAGCAAGCAAAAAGGGAGGGATGGAAGAAAGAAGGGCAGGAGGAAGGAAGGAAAGAAGGAAGGAAGCAAGAAGGAAAGACAGGAATCAGAAGGGAAGGAAAAAAGGAAAGAAGGAAGGCCGGCAGGCAGGCATCCTGGTAGGTTTAGACAACGTTTCCCGTTCTCCTCTCCAACCCTTCAGTCATTTCATTCAACCTGAATTATTATTCCAGGCTTCGTTGACTGTTGCATTCTGGGAACACGACTTACCAGCTTCCTGTTCTCTGGATGAGCTCTTGGCGTCCCGGCTGGCCAGGATGGGTTTCCCGTAGCGAGCGGCGAACTGGCGTTCTGTTCCCAGGAAGCCGGGCATCAGGAAGTCGAAGAGCGACCAGAGCTCCAGGACGTTGTTCTGCAGAGGAAGCGGAGGGTTTCAGCGGATCCACCAGGGGGAGCCGATGATTCCTCTGAGGACTCACCTGGATGGGCGTTCCCGACAGGATGACCCTGAAGTTAGCCGCTAGCTGCTTGATGGCTTTGGACAGTTTGGTTTTCCCATTCTTGATCACATGACCCTCATCCAGGATGCAGTAATTAAATTTTATATTTCTGTTAAAAAATAAAAAACAGACATTTTGTTATAAGGGAATGATTCTAAGGCAGAGGTTTCCAAAATGCGGCTCGGGGCCATTTGTGGCCCTTAGACTATTTTCGGAACTCAAAACTGCAGTTCAGAAATGATACAAACTTAGATGCGGATGGAGACTTTCAGTTTGTAATCAGGGTAAAAACTGAAGTTTAAACCAAACTTAACTTTTCCTGAAAAGCCAACTTTGCTGTAAATCATCTTTTATTCTTTCTTAAACTTGACTAAATCTAGCAAATGTTTTGATAGAAAGAGTTTTTGCTCTGCAATAAATATCAGGCTACTTTATTTGCTTGATTTTAAGTTGTTGGGTTTTTTTGCCTGTGATTACCTTTGAATCTACAATTTTGGCAAAAAGTTTGGACACCCCTGCTCTACGTAAAGAACTCGGAGGATCCTCACCTAAAAAAGTCGATGTCGTTCCGCACAACATCATAAGAAGCGACTACAAGGTTGTGTTTTTTCACTTGATGCTGCAACCTGAAACGCAAAGCCTCAGTTAGTCATCCAAGTATTGACTTTATGCAAAAAAGGAAACGCTTTCCTTGCTTTTTCAGTCCTGCAGGGTAAGTCTGAGTCATGCTCCTGCGGCTAGCTGACTGATGCTCACCGCATTCGCTCCGTGGGAGGCCCGGTGTAGTGCAGCGGGTTGAGGAACTCTTTGGAGCAGAACTTTGCCACTTCGTCCACCCAGTGGCCCGTTAGCGTGGGCGGACACACCACCAGCGAGGGCAGGGGGCTGCAGTCTGCTGCCTTGGTCTTCGCATATTCCTGAGCCCTGAAAAGCACAAAGTTAGCATCAGAGCTTCAAAAACAGACAGAAGAAGCATTTTTCATAAATGAGATCTCAATGAATGAAGTTACATTTCAGACCTTTATGTGAATTTGTAGCCATGGAAACAGGAGTTGGGTGTTTTCTATGAACTGTGTTGACGTAGTAATTCAGAGTGTGTGTGACAGGAATCAATAATTCTAATTTTGTTTTCTGTGCAACAAAACCTTTGTTCAGAGCAACAGTTACTTTGTTTTTATCGTGTAACGTCGTTTAACTCTGCTGTTTTTGATTAAATAAACCAGAAAGAGCACCTGAGGTACTGATCTCCTGCCAGAATGCAGATGGACTGCAGCGTCTTCCCCAGGCCCATATCGTCACAGAGGATCCCGTGCAGCTTGTATTTGTTCAGGAACGCCAGCCAATTCACGCCGTCCTGCAGGACACAGCAGCATGTTTGTGTTAACATCAGAGAGGCGTAATCTCCAAACAACCTGATCTACAAAAAGTTAATCTCATTTAGTCTAAAATGTAAAACTCAGATCACAAAGTAATATAGAACTCATTCAGTTTATATTCAACTTCTATTTTTAAATAAAACATGAAATCCATAAAAAAAACAAAAAACAAACAAACACAAGATTCAATATATAATATCCACAAATATTCAGGGAAAGTTTAGTGGAAGGTAAAACTAGTAGAGTAAGAAAATTATGCATTTTTTTACTTTTATGATGCTCCACACACTTCATCAACAACAGGATAACTGTAGTCATTTTGTTTGTCTCCACACTCATCCAGCTGGACATGCCAACGATGCTGGAGGCTAACAACAAAGCTAATTCTGGAAAATGACATTTGTAGTTTAAGCTCCTCAACTCTCCGTCTGTTTTATATCTTATCCAAGTGAGTAAGAAATCACTTTTTTCCTGTTTCTACTTTTTATTTTATATGTTTATTCATTTCAAATTAAGTAATTTTTTATCTGCTACTCAGACAGCTGACAAACGGCTCACCTGCTGATACTTCCTGAGCTCGGCTTTAATCGGCACAGGGATCTTATAGTTCTCCAACTTCCTGCCGTCCAGTAGCTGCTCCAGAAACTGACGCTCTCTCGCTTTCTGCTGGATCAGGTCGGCCGACATGGCCGGCGGGTCTGGTATTCCTGCCTGCGATTTGATGAAATAATTTGATAGTTTTCAGTTCTTTTACCAACAATAAAGATTCAAATTGATAAAACGGGAGAACGTACCTCTAGAGGCAGCAGGCGGATTAATGTAGCAAAGCACTGAGTGGCCATAAAACGAATACTGTCGCTGGGGTCGCTCATGCGGCCCAGAACAGGAACAACCAGCAGCACGATGTAGGGAACGATGTCGACGTCCAGCTGCTCCATCACACCTGGAGAGTGTTGGTTAAGGGAACAAACGCGCAGAAAAAAACAAACGTTTCCAAAACAAACGTCAACGCTGTGATTAAATGTTGACTTTACATCTGACTGGCGTAAATCCAATTTTATTGATTAATCCGATGTTTGTTTTTTCAAGGTTTTGGTTTTGAAAAATCTGGATTTTTTTCCACCAACACAGTTCTTGGGTTTCCATAGTTCTGAGTGATGTCAGCACGCCATGGCGGCCATCTTTTGTTGACAAGTTTGTTTTACAGCTTCCATTTATGTGGATAATTTTTTATCATTATTTAAGACAAATTTAAAATAAAACAAGAATAAAGTCATAATATTACCAGAGTAACATTGTGACACATCAATGTGTCACGGTAAATTTTTCTGGACAATAAATTGCCCCAGACGTTATCGTGATAAACGATAAAATTGTTGTCTATACGCGTTCCAAATTATTATGCAAATTGGATTAAAGTGTCAAAGATTTTATTTTTTGTTGTGCTATTAAATTTATAGATGGTATTGTGTGTCAGGGCTCTTTGAATCACTATAATTAATTTCAGAGAGCTGGGCTTATTAGTTTGTCTAATGAGCCTAATTAAAGGAAATCTACTTAAGAAGGATGTTCCACATTATTAAGCAGGCCACAGGATGAGGCCACTCGTCATTAAACAAAAATTCAAGTCTGGTATGAGAAAGGTTTGCTGTGAATCACTTTAATAAGCTGAGGTTGATGGATAAACTTTGACTTCACCTCAGTGAAGGATACAAGCCAGCGCTTCGATGGCGCCCTCCTGTTTTGTGCAGTCATCGATAGCAGCTAACCAGTGGAGCACAGACTGCAGGAAACTGTTCATGGTCTCCAGTGTGGCTATCTTACTGAGCACGCCCACGCAGCGCGCGGCCATGTGCCGCACCGCTGTATACGGGTGCTGCAGGCATGTAAACAAATGAGGTAGGTGTTCCAGTAACTAGGAGGAATAAGAGAGGAGAGGTGAACGGTTGGAAATATTTGGGTCAAAAACAGCAGCATGTAGCTGGGATTGCTGACAGGTTCTGACTAAAGCCTGTTCTCACTTTAACCGGTAAATGTCTGGTTCTGGTCTGGTCGGGCTGTCTCCCTTGGCAGGGTGTTCCCTTTACTGGGTAGGAATGTAAAATCTCCAAAATTCTCTCGGTGTATTTGTGTATTGCAGGTTTCCCCATTGAAAACATTCAGCACGCTTAGTTTCCACTAAATTTTTTTATTTTTATTTCCTTTATTTAACCAGATAAACCCCGTTGAGATCTGAATCTCATTTTCAAGATTACTTACTTTAATCATTTTCAAGATTACTTACTCAACAAAAAATTTTAGTTTTTGTTGAGTAAAATATGACATCTGAGCCAATGTTTCAGACATCAGTTGTTAATTCTTTATGTAGCTATGGTTTATATTTATGCTCTTATTTTGAAGGGGGAGAAAAGTTTATGCAGCAGCTTCAATTCCCCTCCTCACATTCTTAGTGGAACAAGTATTTTTGTCTAGTTTCTAGTGCAAATATCTTAGTGAACTTGAATTAAGACTAAACTAATTTAAACACAACTTATGAGCAAAATATAGGAGCTTGTTTTAAGTAAATAATTCCTTAATATTGGGGAAAAATTATTGATCCATTAGCAGATTATTTCACTAAAGACGGAAATTGTTTCGTTGTAAGTTAATTTATCTCACCATTGGAACTGGAACTTCTTCACCCATATTAAGGAATTATTTACTGAAAAAAGCTCCTATATCTTATTAAAAAGATAAAAGTGTAATAAGATATTTGCACTAGAAGTGAGACTTAAAATACTAAATAGATTTTGTGTTTTTGCAGCGTTAGGGCTGGCACAACCAGTTTTTAGTTGCTGTGTCCACCAATGATGCGACCAATCAAATTGCTTGAAGTGGTTCCAAGAACCGCGCAGAATCTGCCAACAGAGACGAATCTGACTGAGGAAGAACCGGTTAAAGCGCAGAAGGGGCTTTGTGGCATCACAAAGGACACTACAGGAGAGATAATGAACCATCAGTCTTACCAAAGGTCCAAGTTCAGCCGCCATGGCTCCAGCCATGACTTCCAAAACTTGCAGAGAGTTGACCAATTCCTGAGCTGCCGCATCGCCTCTCTCCAGCTGGGCCTGCCTGTCTAAAACACAAACAGGACCCGCACTGGTTCAGAAGAACAAATACTGAAACAATCTGGAGAGTTTACCGCTGAAAACTGGATAAAACAAAACATACTTAAATTCCATTTATGATTTTCAGTCCTGGAGGCTTAAAATCTGGAACTTGCATAATTATGAAATTACCAACATATACAAGTGTATTGCAATAAATACGTTGACAGCCAAACTGCCTACGTACCGATGCAGAGGTTCTCCTTGGCGACCACCTTCAACGGTCCCACCGTGTTTTCCCAGAGATACGGCAGGCTCCTGTTGAGGTCCGCACCAAAGTGCTTAGCAACGGTCGTTAGGGCAAACTCCGCTCCTCGTCTTTGAACAAGAAACTGCTTTTTGCTCTTTAAAAAGAAGAAAAAGAACAGTTCATAGAGAATCTGGTGCTGATGCGTGTGAGAAAACTGTCCGTCTTTACCTCATCGTTATCGGAGCTTATTGTGCTGCCAGGAGGAAGCTCCGTCACCGGGGCTTTTGGCGCCTTTGGTGTCGGACCTCTTTTACTTGTAATTGCGAACGCGGCCCGTTGGTGGCGGTACAGAGTGATGATCCCCTGGGTTTTGTTGACTATGTGATACATGCCATCTCTTTCCAGCCCACCTCCTTAGATATTGAGACACAGACATGCTGCACATGTTAAAGATGAAGTATGTAACTTTTATAAAAAAAAAAAAAGATATTTATGAGACAGTTAATCTGATAATCTCCCAGTGCTAACTAGAAATAAACAATCAATGCGTCTTTTGCATGCCAGAAAAAATATTTTTTTCTGGCATGCAATTTTATTCATTTGTTAAAGATACAAAACTCTGATGAATAAAATTAAATATAGATAGGTGTGACTCTGGAAAATAAGATTAAAGAAAGCTGTTGGTGTGTGGAAATGAAATTGGGGTTTTTCTTGTGTTTTATCCTCTTTTTGTTAGTCTTCCTGTCCGTTTAGTAATTTATTTCTTATCTAAATGTTTGAATCAAATGTTTATCCATTTACACGTCATTAGAACCCATGCAAACTTGGACTATATGTGTGTGAATTATATGTCTATCGTTATTAAGAATACAACACATGTATGAATATTTCCTATGAAAATTCAAATAAAAAATGTTTTAAAAAGAAACAACCAATCATAGCCAGGAGGCGGGTCTTAGCGCTGTCAATCATCCTCCATGTGGCGCTGATTGCTGATCCAGCCGTAACAGGGAGTGAAATTAATCTGAGGGGAACGCTTTTAATAGACGGCAAATTGCAAACACAGCTTGCTAGATATTGAAAGTTCCAGTTATGAAAAAATGGACAAATACATTTACTCACAGAACGTTTAAAGAACTTCGTACAACTGAAATAAGCAAAAATGTCCAATTGGAGATTTGAAACTATGACTCAAAGGGTTAAACTGTTACAACATGGTGACCGTTTTAACAAATATGTAAAAAACATGTTTATAAAAGTTCCACACTGCAGCTTTAATGTTCTGATTTTTCTATTTAATGATCTCTCCAAACCTTTAGCCTGTTCTTGCGCTGTGGGAACGGGACAAGCGGACGAGGGCGTGGCCGAGGGGTCCATGCACGCCGAAGCGCAGAGGTTTTTGATAATCTTTGGGTTGGGGCATGGCGAGCGGACGGCGCACTGCCGCAGCAGCTTGGCTATGTACGAAGCGGCGTAACTCTGGATCAGGGTGTTCTCCTCCTTCTTGACCGTCTCCATGAGCGGCCGCACCAGAGGGTTGAGCTTGTCGGGAAGCACTTCCAGGTTGATGGCGGCGCAGGCGGTGAACATGTGGACGCGCAGATGCAGCTGCTGCCATTCCGTGTTGGTCTCCATCACCGTAGACTGGGTTTGTTGTCGTTTGCTCTCCAGCGCCAGCCACTGCTTGGACTTCACGTTCAGACCTGCCGTCGTCTCTGTGAAGATGGTGGTAACCTAGGCAACGAGAAAAAAGTTGTATTTTAACAGAGACAAACTGGATTAATATATCATTTTCTACCCACAAAAACACATACAGTACATTGGTTACATGATTATCAAAGTTAACTAGCTGCTTGGCTAATTTATTTGGCTAGTACCTTCATACATGGTAAATTTAAGAGTTTTGCAGGAAAATTGGTTAAAAAACCCATAAAGCATAAAACCAAAAGAAAAAGAATCATTTGCATGAAAGCTTAACAGAAACAGCTACAACAGTGTCACAGCATTAACTTGTAGCTTTAGCATAGCTAGCATGTGGCATTATTTGACATTTCCAAGCCTCATAGACAAACTAATTGGGAATAAGGATTTTGTTTTTAACTTGTCAGCTAAAGAGACAGGTTAAAAACAGATTTATTTTAAGCCGATGATAAAAATAAAGCTTTTTTTCTGTCTTATCTCGTCGTGTTAGCAGAGATTCGACCTTACAGCAGCGGTTTATTGGAGAATGAAGGAGTTGAGTTTGTTATAGCAGCGCTGCTGCCAGAAGAAATGCAACTGGAAATTGTGCAAATAAGAATGGATACAAATTTTAATGCACGTTAGTATCGATTACACCGAGATATGAGTCACTTTGACAACCCTTCTAAACCATGTGGCAAAACATGGTTTTTCTACATTGAGCAAAAGAAAATTCTGACCCATACACACATGATATTTTTAAACATTGACTTTAATCTGAAGTTGTTTCATCAGCATATTCGAAGAGGAATATGTTAAATAAAAAATGGAGCCTTGAGGAACCCCAAACATTATCTTTTTTTTGCCCAAATTTGTAATCACAAAAATAACTTCAGTCTGCAGAAATCTGAACTAATTTAGAACAAAACCAGACAAACTTTTATTACTTCTGTTTTCAGGGCTTGTGGAAAATTACCAGACAGAAGAGAAGAATTAAATATCTGGAATATTTCAGATACAAAACAGCAAAAGCTTAATGATTTTATAACTGAATGTTTTCCAACTCCTGATGAACTGTGTAATTTGGTTAAGGAATATCTCTCAGGTTGTTCTTTTCTGGATGAAGGAGATGTTAAATGTAGGTTTACCAGTTCGTTGGCTTGGTCTATGGTGAAAACGCTGCTGTTGAGGCGATCTTGAAGGTCTATGTGAACTTCAGCAAGCAACGAAAAGAGCTGCTTGCATTCATTCTGCATGCGTGTGAAAGGAATCGCGATCTCGTCGTAGTACAGCTGCTCGGTCAGGACAGCCAGAAGTCGCGGCTGCACCATGGACAACACCATCTGGCAATCCTGAGAAGATTCAGACACAGTTTGAGGCTGCGGTCAAATCTAGCTGGTTCCAATCAATCAAGTTTAACCAATAAAGTTTATTTGTAAAGCACATTTCAGCCACAAGGTGCTTTACATCATAAAAACATAAAAATATAAAGTTTAAGAACATGCACTCAACAACTGAAGGATTACATTTTGTCAAATGCCGTCGTTACACATAAAAATGTTGATTAATGTTTTATTTATTATGGTTCAAAAGCAACTCTGAACAGGTGGGTTTTTAGTCTAGATTTAAAGGAACTTGGTGTTTTGGCTGTTTTCAGTTTTCTGGAAGTTTGTTTACTACAAAAACACAATCTTAACGAGTATTTTTTGTCCAGTTTCTGGTGAAAATATCTTAATTCAAGTTTACTAAGATATTTCAACTAGAAACTAGACAAAAAATACTTGGTAAGATGTTGTGTTTTTGCAGTGATAATAAATACAGGGATAAAAAATAAAAAAAACCCCCACAAAATCTTACCAAGTATTTTTGGTCTGATTTTTAGTGCAAATATCTTTGTAAACTTTAATTAAGAGAAAAGTAACCTAAAAGTAACTTTTTGGTAATAAATAGAGGTTTGCTTTGAGTAAATAATTTCTTAATATTGATGAAAAAATTATTTATTGCAATGGCAGATTATTTCATTTATAACGAGACATTTTTCACGTTAGAAGTTAATTTATCTGCCAATAAAACAAGAACCTTTTCATCAATATTAAGGAATTAATTACTTAAGACAAGCCTCTGTTTGTTGCTGAAAAGTTACTTAATTTGTCTTATTTAAAGTTTACCAAAATATTTGAACTAAAAACAAGACTAAAAATACTTGGTAAGATTGGTGTATTTGCAGTGTTCCAGATTTGTGGTGCATACAAGCTGAATGCTAAGGTTGTTACAAAAGCAGAAGAGCTTTAACCCGATCAGTGATTTATAAACTAACAGTAATTTAAAGTGTGTTCTCTGAGCTAGTGGGAGCCGGAGGAAGGACTCCCACTAGCATGATGTGCTCTATGTTCCTGGTTTTAGTCAGAACGCCAGCAGCAGCGTTCTGAATCAGCTGCAGCTGCTCTGAAATGCTGGACATTTACCTTCTGCAGTGCAGCCCACTCACAGAGAACCAGAGCCACGGCTATCCGTTGCAAGGCTGATTTGGAGTTGAGATGAAAGAGCAACAGCTGGCCCAAAGACTCGGCTGGCCGGATCTCCTGGGATGCAGAGTTAAGCTGAGGGTCACAGATGCACCTACACAGAGCTCCCAGCAACCTAACATAGAACAAATAAATAACTCTCAGAAGAAATAGTCAAAAGTCAATCTGATGATCCAAATAAAGCTTTTAAAACATACCTGGCGGCCATGAGTCTGGCACGGATCACCACGTAATCCCTCACCAACGGATCGTCTGCTACAGTCTCAGCCCCGGCTATGTACTGCTGGACCGTTTCCTTCACTTGATTGTTTCCTAGCCGAGCCTTTGCTCCAGTCTTATCCTGAAGTATGAATATATATACACAACTTTACCTTACAGAGTAAATAAAAATGATATCAGGAAGTGGCCACACACACAAAAACTAATTATAAATGAAAAAAATATATGAATATACACACACACGTCTAAGAACATTACAAAAATAAATGTTTTCAGACCAGCTGGAATAATTTTAATGCTTCTTTAAACTGGTAGCTCCTTGGTTTGAATACACAGATCACATTTCCCATTGAATTCAAGTAATTTGTTTGTCACCTAGCAACCACTGAAGTTTATTGCTGCACCATCAGGTCAAACATATTAACTTTAGTCCCAATAAATAAATCACCATCATCTGATTTTTTAGAAATGGCTAGAAACTGAGTCCCTCCCAAATATCCAATACAAGAAATGAATCACGTCCGCCCACAGCTATGTGTAGGAGATGGATGGAAGGAGAGCTGTGCAGATAAAAAGTAAACAGAAAAGCGCGTTACCTTGGAGCGGGCCTTCACCTCCAGCAGCATGTTCAGGTCTATGGGAATGTGAGAGGCCTGCATCATCAGGCAGAGCCAGGCGCCCATCCAAGGACAGCTGGCTGCGACCACGAACTGCTGGGGGACCTGAGACAGCAGCTCCATCCACACCTGCACATAGGTGAAATATTGGTACTTCCAGAACCAAACCTTTATGCTCCAAGATTGATTCTCAAATTCAAGTATTAGTGCTTTCAATATTTAATGCTATGTTCACACCAAACGTGTTTTGTGAATCAAAAAGGCGTCAAATTGGAAGCTTGTGCACTTTGACATCAATCTAGATGCGAGTTGGGACGAGCCGTTGTTTTCTGTTTCCGGTCTCTTGTACAATGGCAGATGAAATTGAGAGAGTAGCACCAAAATATTATGTAGTTATGATCAAAACAGAGTGATCAGATGTGCTTGCTGAACATTTTGTGTTCAATTTCTACTGAACAAACAACAATGACGGCAATAACAGAACAAAGCGTTGGAGCTTCTTACCTTTTTATTCTCTCCTGGTTACTTTGAACAACAGCGGATGAAATATTGAGATCATATAGGTTTTATTAACTGAAATCAATAGAATGTTGTCGTTGGGCGATTGTTTGAATTTACCAGATAATTCAGAGGTGTTGTGAGGTTTACGGGCAAATTAAGAGTTTTTGTACAAAGTATTGGATCAGTATCGCCGATACCAGCTTCAATTTTGATCAGTATGGATTGGAAGGGAAATCAGGGGTAGTGAAAAATCATCACTGCACATGTTAAATATATTTCTTTTCTAAAAAGAAGAGTACGTCTTTAGCTTTTACAACTAACCTTCTGAATGAGCTCCAGTATTTCGTCGTTGCTCTCCAGTATACAGGACTGGAAGATGTGCCGCAACATATCTTGTAAAATGGGATTTATCCAAACCGCACAACTCTGAAGGGAAAGAAAAAGAAAAAATAATGCAAAAATGATCAATAACTTATCAAATCATTGTACTTCAACTCCAGTGTGCTGTTTTACATTTACATTCCTGGTTCTGATTAGGGCTCAACTGGCCATTTCATTAATAAATTATTCTATCAATTAACCGATTAATTGCTAGAATAGTAGATTAATCCGATTAAAAAAAAAAAATTGAAAAAGTTTGCAGATTTTTTATTTAACCACGTAAGCTGTTTTTATACATTAACACATACAAGCAATTTATTAAATTATTTCTTTAAAGAAATTAAACAGTTTCAAAAACATTTTTTTGTCTAAAATGCAGCAACACATCATTAATTCAATGCATGCTTAGTTATTTGTAGCAAAGGAAGCACCTGCAGCTAAACAAAAAATAATCCAGTAGGTCTGGGTAGAAAATATTTACTGATAAGTTTATTTTTTAGTCTTAAATGCAAACTTTATATATTTTTTGTATAGTTTTGGCTTAATTACTAGTAATTAGTGGGTGAAGTTACCTCATCAGCTTTAGACAGCAGTGTGTAAAGCGTTTCCAGCGCAGCCTTTCTTACAGATGATATGGTGTGTCTTAAAAACGGCCAAACTCGAGGAACCAGGACAGTCAGTGACTGCTCCATGCTACAGCAAAATAATAAGACTGTTTTAATAGAAAGTATGCAGGAAGGGATGAACTGTGATCACAAGCCAATATTCAGGTGTATTTGAAATACCGATATGAGAACCTGACCTGCATTGCCGAACGTGAGGAAAGGTCAGCAGCAAAGACAGCAGCGTCATAATGCTGTTGGTGGAAGCGGTGAGGTCGTCCAGGTCCAGGAGTGCGTCCCATAGAGTGTTTACAATAAAAGGAACCTGCATGACAGCAGCGTTGCATCAAAACAAGCAGAACAAACATCACAAAGATTAATGCTACCTATGCCTTCAGCTTAAGACCCTGTTGGGACAAATGGCTGCAGGTGAAGTGCAGTTTTATTCAGACGACGCTCTGCTCTGAGCCAGGATGATGATGATGATGATGATGATGTCACTCTATGGCTTAGACTGGCTTCTCCATCACTGTTAGCCTTTCTACTATAAAGTAGGTCTTATTGATAAATTGTTCTACAAATATTTGTAATTTGGTTGGATGAAAGCTGAAATTTCAACTGGGATGAAAATGTCTTAAATGAGAAAAAAATGTGCTAACTTCACTTTTTAGCATTCTTAATGGTGACATTTCTTATGCCTGGTTCATACAGCAAGATAATGAAGATTTTTGACCAGATTTTCCACTAATGACAATCTTAAGGCTGTTTTGATTGTCATGATAGCTCTAATGTTAAAAGCAGAGGTGGGTAAAGGACCCAACAATTGTACTGAAGTAAGAGTAGCACTACTTTCAAGTAAAAGTAATAAATAGCCCTTCAAGAAAATTACTCAAGAGTAAAAAAGTATTTGGTAAAAAGGCGACTCAAGAAGACCAAAATGTAAATTAACTGATCAAAACATCAATAATTTAATATTTAAAAATTAAACATACCAAAATTTAAAGCTATGTGGAAAGTTTGGTATTTTAAAGATCAATAAACATTTTTGCATATTAATTTCCTTCAGTGTAGCACAACAACTCTGGAGAAGTTTTGCTTAAAACAAGTTTATTCATTCAATGAAGTAACTCAGTGGGTCCAATATCTAGAAATTTTACTCAAGAGAAGAGAATACTTTATAATAAAATTGCTTGAGTAAAAATACAGCGCAGTAAAAATACTCTACCACAATTTTTTCTACATCATTGCTAAAGTAAATGTAACTAGTTACTATCCAAATCTGGTGAAGAGTGATCTAGTTTGCTTGGAAGGACATCAGGACTGATCTGATCTCAAACTGGAGATATTTATTCAGCATGTTGGATTGTTTTGGTATCACAGCAAATGGAAAGAAAGTGAAACGGAAACACAGAGGGGAATATAAATCAGACGACTGCCAAGGCAAAGCAGAAACTCCGTCAGACGTCAGAGACTTCTTTTTGTTTTATTTTCCCCTCAGTTAAAAATAGCCCACAAGCCATCGCGTCTTCCTCGTCGGACATGTTTGTTTACTCTGAACTTGTGTTTGATCCTGAGAGGTTTTATGAGATTTCCAGTCTGACATTTGAATATTGGCCCGCGTGTTTCGTCTTTGCCGTGTGGCTGATCATCACAAACTGTACGGCCAAACTTGTTATATATACGATTTGGTTTGAAAATCAACAAACTTAAAATCTTGCAATGTGAAAGAGACATTATGAGTACATTAAAGCTGAGTTTTTTTTCCTTTCAAACACTTCTATTCTTAAACAGGAACTTGTACCTGCTTCACTTTGACAATTTATTTCTTCATGTACTTTTACATTTGTGTCAAACTTCTTGCAACAACATCCCTATTTTTGATCATAAAGAGATCTTTGGACTTCCTGGCTAAATGTTAAATCTTGGTTTAGTTTTTTTGGTTGGGTCTATTTTTAGTGCAGCTGCTTAATGCGTTTCTGTTGTGGTAAAACCTCAAACGTTCCTCACTTTTGGACAGAAAGTGTGAAACCTGATTTTAGAGAATAAACCACAGATGCACCAGTTGTGCAAGAGCTGTTCATCTCTTTCAGGCATCATTACTGGAAAAGATTGTGCACAGTGTAACAGAAATGGCGCAATTCTACATTCGCAATTATAACCCAACCGCTCTAAATTAACGGCTTTACAGCTAAAAGGACGTCTGCTCAAATTTATGAGCATGCCGAGTTAATTACTGAAGTTAGAGACTGAATATGTAAAATTGAAGGACTTAAGATTTCATCACATCTATAGTTTGCATCCAGGAATATGGAGTGAATAACTATTCAGTACTCAAATGATTCCTAAATTTAGAAATCAATCAAATTTTTAGACACTTGTAAACAACAAGGGGATGCAGTCTGCAGAGGAATGAGGTGATTTGTTGTTTTTCTCTGCTTGTACAACTGCAGACAAGAGGACTACCTTGTTGGGGAGAAGCTGAACCAACCCTTCCACCACTGGGATGAGAGCAGCAGCAGCCACCGCCCTGACATCATCATCCAGGTCCTGCAGGCCTTCAGTTATTGCAGGCAGCACCCGGGGAAGCAGGACGGCGATCAGGTCCTGGAAACACAAGGAGAAACAGAACAGAATATAAAAAGGCATGAAAACAGAATGTCTGCTAATAGATTCATATCTTACGCGCATGCAAAGGAATTACAGGAATTACAGAAAATACAAAAAGCTTTGGTACCTGTCGGACAGCCAAGGCATATTTGATCCCCAACAGGCCTCCATGCCGGACCTCCCATTGGTCCTCCTTCAGCAGCTTCAGCAGGACGTCCACAGTCATGGCAACGCTGTTTTCAGTCATGTGAAGAAGAGCGACACCAAGCGTCTGGGCACACGTCTCTCTGACAGGAGCCACCACCTGCCCAAACACACCAAAACAAACATGACGCGCTGCATGTCAGCAGGTGTGCACTGCAAAAACACAACATCTTACCAAGATATGTTGGTCTAGTTTCTAGAGAAAATAAATTAATACACTTGAAACGAGACAAAACTAACTTTTTAAAAATACATAAAAGCTTGATTTAAGTCAATAATTCCCTAATATTTATAAAAAACGTTCCAGTTCTACTGACAGAACTTATAACAAGACATTTTTCACATGTTATAAGGAGAAAAATCTACTAAAGGAACAAGTTATTTTTGTCAATATTAAGGAATTATAAACTTAAAATACACTCCTATATTTTGCTGGAATGTTACTGTTTCAAAAGGACTAAGAAATATGCACTATGTCTGTCATAATTAATTTTGCTGGACAATAAATTGTCCCAGAAGTCATTGTCATAAACGACAATATTGTTGTTTTGACACCAATTTTAAGAACTGTAATGGTAACAGCAAAATGAAAATGCAAGAACACATTTTCATTTATCCATAAGCTTTAAATTCAAATTAACGTTTAACACTGGAACAGAAAGACATTTTAAATATCCCAAATAAACAAAATAACAAATAAATTGAATTATGAAGTTTCTGTACACAAAAGTGTCCTTCCAAAAAGGCATTGGTTAAATGTAATGCACCAGACTGAAGACTTTATCATCCGGTTTTTAGTAGAAAGAAAAAAAAAAGAGAAAAACGATAAATCATGCAAATGGATTATTATTGAGCTCGTTTTAGTTGATCATGCAATTATCATAGCAACACGTCTAATTTGCACTATAAACTAGATCAAAACTAATATTTATTATTTTTGCAGGGCATGAATGCTGTATGAAACTTGAAAATATTACCTCATCAGATATGAAGTCCCCAAAGCGGTCCAAAGCAAACACACAGAGGAGACGGATGACCAGATCCTCGATCCACTCTTGATGCTGTCGCAACATCTGATCCAAAACAAAAATCACTAATATTGCAACCATTTTCTGTTTGGGAGGGAGAAAAAAAAGCTTCATGTTTGATTAAAACTCACCTGTTCTGCAGTGCTTCCAACCAGTTTCCCACCACCAGAACCATGAGACTTCAGGATTTCTCTGAGGCCTGTGCCCGCACCATGACGAACCTGACAACCACATAAAACAACTTCTTATTTTAATGTTGCATTTAAAAAAAGATTTAATGTTAGAAATACATTTTTCATCTTAGTTCTACCAAAATACCTTTCAAAGTTTTCACACTACTTGCAGCTCCTCTTTTTGTTGTTACAGCTGCGCATGTTTGTGAAGGTTTTTAGCATAAATGTAAAAAAATAATAAGTGTAGCCCCATATAAAGAATATTCAGACATCAGCTAAACCAGTCATCCCCAAGCCGCGGACCAATTGGTACCGGGCCACACAATAAATAATTAAATATTTCCGTTTTATGTATTATTTGAGTCTGGAGGATCTTCTATTTATTTTGAAAATCCTTTAACCGGATTTTCTCGGTTACGTCTTGCGCGCCAACATTGAGCCCACAAGCAGCAAAATGAGTAAGAAACAGATCAGATTCTTTGTGAAGGGAAAAGGCCCAGAGAAGAGACATGAGAATGGATTTATCCCGGTAGGTGATTCCCACATTCCAAGCTGCTCTGCATGATATGGTGACCGACTCGTTAATGAGGAAATGAAGCCTTCAAACTCCTTTGCCACGTAGAGACCAAGCACCCTGTGCATAAGCAACACTTTGGGTGTCATTGTCTCCCGTCAATCTCAGATGGGTCCGTCTTGTTGCAGAAACAAGCTCAGGGCTCCCATTGATTTGTAGTTATCTGAGTTACAATTTTTATTAAAGTAAAATGTTTGTTTTTGTGGCGCATCTATATCTTATTTTGAAAGGATGTGTAAATGTTACCATAGCGACCAGAGTCAGGGAGCGTTAGGACAGTGGTCGAGAGGAGATGAAAGGAGTAGAGCTTGTGAGTCTTAAGTCTGGTTCACACGGCACGATTTAAGGATTGTCTGCCGATTTTCCAAACCTCTGTGACCACAGAGCCGATGAAAGTCCAACAGGTTCGGTCGGTTCGTGTGTAAAGCCACACGGCAAAAGCAAAACTCCACACAAGAACTGATTCCACTCACGAACATCCCAATCCCAGAAGAAAATCCAGTAAAACCCCCAACATACCATACATGAAGTTAGAGTATCAAACATATCCGATGATGTAGAAGCAACAGTGATAGTCTGTGGACTCATTTAAGCGATAAAATACGTAACAAAACAAAAAACGTTGGATAAAAGACTGCGGGAGCAGCCGCTCTATTTGCTGCATTATGCACTAAACCAGGCTCTCAGTTGCGCCATGTCAGCTGTTTGGGATTCCCTCCGTTCTTACGCTGTCTGATTGGCTACCTGTCACATTCAACAGGTTGCGTTCCTGCTCCCAGTCAGGTAAAAACCCCTGCAATAAATTGGCCAACACAATCAACCTGTTGAATATGCCCGATTTTAGATCGGAGTGGTCCCGACATTCTGCACAAAACACACCACACTGCAGGATGATCGGTTAGGATGATCGCAAGCGACAATCTTAGTACTCGGAACATTCTAAGATTGTCCTAAGGGAAAAAGGTGATAAAAAGGTTGGGGGCCACTGAACTAAACTACTCTGAAGAAAAACAAAGAAACATGTTTTACAATGCGAGTTTTGCATGAAGCTGAAAAACTTTGATTTTGCTCTCATCTGATGTTTTCATACTGCTGTTTATTCTCCAAAAGGTTGCAGATAACTGGTTGTATTTTAATTAGAATAAAGGAAACTAAATATAAATGCACAAACAAATGAGAAAACACCGCATCACTTTCCTTCCATTTGACCATTTTTACTACACATAACATATTGAAGTTCAGAAACTGTAACTTTCTAGATGTTAAAACTTTTTCAGGAGAATCAAGACGTTATCTCACCTCCCATGATGGGTTGAAGAGGTCGTTACAAAGCTCTTCGCAGAAGCTCTCCAACGGCCACTCGTGTGACTGAAAAGAAAGTATTTAAACGTCACATTTAGCGTAAAGAATTAGGATTCATAAACATGTTTATTTATGATTTCATACCTCCTCTAAAAGACCGGAGTTGTCTGGAACGTTGTCAATTAAGACCTTATGTTCTGTTGCCGGCTGGTCGATTACGACGTTGGTCGTTTTCCTCCGTTTCTCCTCAGGTTCACCTTCTATGCTGTCATTGCTAACATTGAATAAAATAGTACAGACACTTAACACAAGCTGGGTAAAATCTTAAAGAAAATAAACCCACAGGTGTGTTGTGGATCAACAGAATAGAAGCATGAATGCGCGGCTAATCCCACCTCTTCTCGTTAGTATCCACGTCTCTGGATTTTTGTTTTGCCACGAGTTTAGCCAATCTTTTGGCTTTGTTCTTCTGACGGCTGCTCATGCCGGGTCGGAACTCCGAGTCGATCAATTCAGCAGCTTGAATAGTCTGAAACCCCACAGAAAACAAAAAAAATTTACTGGATGTTAGAGCACAAGGAGGAAACAATAAAAGAAAAACAATGATTTCAATGTTTTATCTGTATCCTCTACAATCTATACGGTAAAATAGCTGAGACAACTGAATTATGTGCCACTGATATTATGGGTGGCTTAATGTTTATGTTGCTCTACTAAAAAACTAAAAAATGCTGGTAATGATGACCAAGTTTAAAAGAGTTACAGCAGAAACCTGCTTTTTTTCTCTTAATTGTAACTTCAAATTCTTTACTGAAAACTATTCATGGAGTTTTTGTAAAGAAAATCCAAATTATTTGAAAGAAAATGCAGCTGGAGAAGCTACTTGCCATACTATTGGCTGGCAGAGATGAGAAAAACTTTGGATTTATCTTCGACGGAAGAACTAAGATGATTTCCACTGTGCACATTAATGCATATTATGGTATATTTGATGTTTGAATTATTAAAATGGACAGATTTAAGCTATTCATGGAGTTGTGGTCCCCAACTTCTGCGGACACAGGAGGTCTACTATAGTTTCATCATGTGTGACAAAGTAAATAATGAGTAAATATAGAAACAGCTGGTAAAGATTTAACTTTGAAAATATGCAAATTAGCACCACATAACATTAGAAAAAATGCCTTGTGATGGCAAAATCATCACATGCACTCAAACAAATTGAAGAGTGAGTGTACTTCAAATAGAAAAAGCATCCCACAAACTAGAGCTGCCACACAAAAAAATAATATATCTCAACATTAAAGAGCAGCTTGAAAAATAAACATTTTGTAGGCCATTTCCAGTGTCAGGTATTCCTGCTTTGTATATCAGTAATATATTTGGCTGGTTGGATGGAAACCAAATGCCCTCAATGCTCACGTCGAAGACATTGTGTAATAAAAAAATAAAGCCAAGTTTCTGGAGAAATTTGAGTCAATTATAGTCATTACTGTTACTGTAATTTTCAGCAATGGTATCACAGTTAGGGTATGTTCACACCAAACGCGTTTTCAGCATCAGGCGCATCTGGTTTACATTCAAAGTCTGTGTGGAGGCGTGTCGCATTTCGGGCGTCTAGCGCTGTGTGATTGGAAGCGTTTTGAGTGTCTTACGCTAAAGTTGGAAAATCTGAACTTTCGCTGCTCAACGCAGGGCGTCAACAAATCAGCCTAGAGAGATTTTGATGTGCCTTTAGCAAAATGTCGAGCGTCTGTCTTCAAAGTGCACAAGCATTGAACTTGAAGTGTCGGACTGTTTTTGACACACAAAACGAGTTTGTTGTGAATGCAGATTTAAACTGAGAGGTTCCATCATTTTCCAAAACACTATTTTTGTTCTGAGCCATTAAGAAGATGATTAACTCCATCATCTTCTTAAGAACTCACTGCAGAATTAACACTATAAACTGCAGTGTAGTTGACCAATAAATAAAATAATTAAAAAGCATTCTATGTGAAAGTTCAAACACTGACCACGTGGTTGCGGGAGCTGCAGCCAGCTGTAGCTCTGAATCCTTGGGCTTTAAAGCCGCTGGGATGGCAGGAATAGTCCAGATCCTCGTCGTTGAACAGCTCGTCTGTGTCCATTCCTATAGCAGCTCCCATATCCAGACCCAGCTTCTTCTGGAGCAACTTCCTCTGACGAGCCAGACGTTCCTTAGGATCCATCTCACCTGACAGATTTTAAAAGAAACAATGAGACTCGTCTAACAAAATTGGTTATTGTGACAGGAACACACAACTTTTTAGGCAATGTGTAAATATAAAAATCATAAATTGTTTTATAATAAATCATGATCTTTGTATTAATGCAGCACTGCTGAATCATAGTGAAAGCTGTAATGCTCCACTTGAAGATAAATCTGTTGAGTTTCAAACAATTGAGTGACACTGTCAAACAGGACGCGTTAAAAATAAAAAATAAAAATAAAAAATGAAGCAACCAGCAGACAAGAAGACCTAAAGTAAAATGTCCTGTATGAGATAAGGTCAGCTTTGCCTATTCAAATCACATTCAAATGCAGTAGAGTGGCCTGGTTGATCACTGACAGATAACATGATCATTTTCTCAACAGAAGTGGTGTCACATTTCAGAAAACAAACCTTTAAAATTAAGATTAAAAAAAGAAAAGCTGGACAGGTGTGGTTTTAGGAAAGGAAAATCAAGATGGAAACCACACATGAAACTCAGAGCAGCTACCAACACGTCTGTACAAACCAGTTTTATCTTCCTGCAGCTCAAACTCGGCTCCTGCGGATCCGAGCAGCGATGCTCCATGCCTGAGCAGGCGGGAGATGTCAAAATGGTAAAAATTCAACCGGTCACAGGACGAGTCCTCTGGAGACAGGTTTTCACGGTACTCTAGAGGGAAGCAAAGAGTCCAGAAACGACTTCACTTTTTTCTCCAACTGCTTCATAAACACCTGGAAATGTTTAGATTAACGCTTTGGAAATGACGAACGGTTTGGCATCTTTGTTACAACTCATGTTGTAACATAGCAGGGGTGTCAAACTCATTTTCATTTTGGGCCAAATCAAAAATCTGAATGTTCTTAAAAGGCCAGTTGTGCCAGAATGTATTTGTAAAACCCACTAAACTGTTAAAATGTCAATAAATAGCTGTTTGTTTCGGCATTCGGTAAGCGTTTTTTTAAATTAAGTATCATAATTGAACATCTTTTCACACTGGTCAGTTCATCTGGGATTTCATGATTATTTCTGTGTTTTTTGCAATCAAAATCACTGATTTTGTGGTGTTATTTTAAAAATATTTGCACTAATATGTGATGTTAAACATGACTTTTTATTCATTGACGTATCGATCACAGACTATGACTTGACATCAAGTGAGGTTGAGGCAGTGGTTATTTAGACCTACTGTTTTTAGCCAATTTTGAGAGAAATTTGCAGTAAAAAAGAAAAAGGAAAAAAAAACATTAAAATTGTGAAAATCTGTTGATTTTGTTTGAGTTTTGCAGATTTGTGAAAAACTGGAGGGACTTATTGATATAATTTGGAGTCTAGAGGCCCACATAAGACACAGAAACAAATTAAATTTGGGTTCAACAAACTGGCTGAAGTGCTGCACCACAATTTTCCAACTATACCATTGGTTGCTGTGACAAATGCATTAACTTTGTGTATGAAAATCAAACAGTGTTATTCTGAATAATATGGTTGAATTCTCACCTTCCTTTGGCTTCGGAGCCGGGTTCCACTCAGGAATATTTTTCACAATGGCCTCCACGGCTTGGCCCGCTGCAATTCGAGTGTCCCAGCTGGGACTCCGTAGATAGGTAAGCACCTTGGGACAATAATTTAAATTAATTTAGTACCAACATAAAGAGCATGTACAGTGTCTCGCTAAAGTTTTCATACCACACATTTCTTCTTTTTTTTTTTGCACTTTTTCTTGTTAAAAATAACAGATTCAATTCTATTATGTTGGGATTTCAGCTTGTTAGCCAATACATTCACAACAATAGCAATAAGAAGCAGTTACAAAAGTGGTGCATATTATGAAATGGAATCAAAATTACTAATTGGTAATTTAAATAAAAAGTTAAAAAAGTGTGGTGTTTGCTTTCTGCCCACCCTCATCCTGAGACCACAAAATAAAATTTTGTGCAACCAATCGCCTCCAGAAGTGACCTAATCAGTAAGTGAGTGTAATTTAATCTCTGGATACATCCGGCTGTTCTGCAGAGACTTTATCGGTTTGTTTGAGAACATTAGTGAACAAACAGCATCATCAAGACCGGGGAAGACAGCTTAAGGATAAGGCTGTGAAGCAGCTTAAAGCAGAATTAGGTTATAAAACAAAATATAACATTTTGAAAAGCTCACTCCATCACCTAAAGATCGACATACTGGACAAATAAAAGCCTACCAAGACACATCCAATGTTTGTTTTCTGTTTTGACAAACAGGAAAGTGATATTTTTAAATTGCATATAAGCTAAAAATATTGTCATATTTTAATTCTACATGTTTTTTTTTTTTGCCAGTAAGCCTTTATAAAATGTTACAGAAAATGCTATTGAGTATTTTTCTTAGTATCAAACATGGTTGAAATGCTGAAAATTGAGAAACTATTACAAAATTTGAAAAACTGATGATTACAGATGCTCTAAATCCAAGTGGCCTGAGCTTTAGCTGTTGATGGGCAACAATTTTAAGATCTACATATACAAACCTGACACGTTCTCCATTTTTTATTTTGTTTTTGTCATTTATTTTTTTAGCAATTAACTTTTTTTCCCCCCTTCCACTTCAACTATCCTCTACTTTGTGTTGGTATATTCCTTAAAATCTTAGTGCAGTTTGTGGTTGCAATATGACAAAAATATGAATAAGTTCAAGTCATACTGATACTTTCACAAGAACTGCAATTACATCAGCCAAAGAGAGATGACGGGAAAAACTCTAATCTGCTCAGGAGGATTGCACAATATAGAAAAACACATCCTGTACTCACCAGATTACCAGTTTATCTACATATGAATTTGTGTTTGAAACGATGTTAGAACAACAACACCAAAAATAGCAGATCCTCACCTTTGACAGGAGGTTGTTGAGTTCATGTGGGTGAAGTTTCACCACTTCTCCAAGCTGCTGGGCTGCTGCTTTCCTGGTTACTGGTGTGGTTCCAGTGTCAAGCAAGATAAACAAACGGTCAAGTCTAGGAGAAGTTAGCAAGATAAGAATCCAGATCAATAAACCGTTAAAGGCTGCAAACATGCGCGTTGCCATCAGCGAGTTTGTGGCTTCACTGACGCTTCCCTGGCGATTATTGCTTCCTTAAACAGATTTTTTATTTTCCTGTTGCAGGTTACAGTTTTAGTTACATATATTATCCTTTTCTCATCCCATTTCTGTTTGCTGCATAGTTTTGATGCAAGTAAATTGTGTTTAATTCAAATGAAGATGACTAAAATGCATTATATCAACCAAAAGTATATAAATATTACTACTAGAGGAAAACTGTAAAACAAATCAAAGACCAGAAATATTTTGAAATTGCAAAGTTCATTTTAAGATATAAAAATAAAATGAGAAACATATGATCCATGCTACAATTTCCATTAAAACTGGATTAATTTCTTAACTCTGTTGCAAAATTAATTTAGTATTTACTCTAAAAATTTAATGAAAGAAGACTTTTACATTTGAAGGCAGAAAATCCCCAAATTCTACAGTAATAAACATCACCTTTTAGCTGAATAAGACATTTATTGTAGCTCTAAAACAGCACATCAAGATAAATTTAAGAAAGGCTGATTTATCTCTACAAAAAGTGTCTAATTTTGAAGAAACAAGATCTATCAAAAGTTATAATACTGTTTTTTCAGATATAGGTTGACATGCAATGCTTTTAGAAATGCTGCCAGCACACATACTACTGCACATGCACAGCAGTAACAAAGTGGATTTAAACAGTTAATAACAGCTTTGGTGTTCCACAGTGAACATATCGTTTTCTATTGCTAGATACTTTTACTTCTGTCATATGCAAAAGAGTACAATTTGCAAAAGTACAATTTAAAAAAATAAACTAAACAGAGAGATGAATACTTAAACCAGAACAAGTTAGGCAACTGTAACACAAGGTCACCATTTAATGGGATGAGATTAGTTTTTAATAGGTCGTCTAACAACCCTTCGGTTACAAACGTGGGAATAAATTAATTAATGAGTGTGTGCTGCGTATGCAAATCCCATTTAATCACCCAACTTCACAATAACAGTTCATGTAATACTAAACAACATAAACCCAAGTGAGGATAGAAATCAAGTCCCATAAACGTTTTCCAGCAGTTGTGAACTTCACTAAAGTGATCAAATCGTTTGGAACCAAATTGAGGTAACAAGGGTCCCGGTTTAGTCGGCCATCGCCACGCTATTCCGCTGCCAATTTAAAGCTAGCAAGCGTTAGCACACCAGCTAGCTAATTGTTAGGAAAACTCGGTCGAACAGAACCGAGGCGGTACAGGGACAACTTACCTTGATACAGCCATGATCATTTGTTACAGGAACTTCAACTTCCCACATTCAGCATTGGTTGTATTCCTTCTTTTCTTTGAGGGTTCCAAAACGTTAGAGGATAGTGGGCGAAGTCATTAGCTAGTTAGCTGCTAGCTGCTAACCAAGGCCCTGCCGGGGCTGTGTGATCCTCAGCAGCCCAACAGTTCACGAAGACTCCGAGCTCACAACCATGTCTTCAAAGCCGTCCCTGCTGTCCTTATACTATATATTTCCACAAAATACAGCCTAACGTCACCAAGCTAAAGCTCAGTTTATCCTTCAGAACTCGTCGCGGATAAATATTTTAACCTAATAAGGATTAGAGAGTTATTTTGTTCCACACTGAGGGCGACCAAGAAGACTGTTTTTATATGAGGAGCCATCTTGCATTTATTCCTTCCTCCATGGCAGGCGAGGGCTGATTGGCTACAAGCGTTTTGGAGAGCCAATCAGAATGCGTGTTAAAAGAAGAAAAGAATATATGTCAAACAGAGAAAGAAAACGCTTCATACTTTTTTCTTCCTAAGCGTGGAGCACCGTGTACATTTCCACTATCCACGCATGCATTCGCTACAACACTGCGTCAGCAGTTTTTGTGTATGTATAATTACAAATAGCCATCATTATATGACATAAAATTACTTTAAATTAACAATATTTATTAGAATTTTTTAAAATCACGCTCTTTTAAAACATTTACTGAAATGCCTGCCAATTAAGACTTGAGCTGGCCATTGTCCTGAAATAATTTAAAACGACCAGCCATGTTTTTCAGTAAACTCACTTATATGTAGTTCACCTGTCGGACAAATGAGTTTTTCTTTGTGCTTTTCTATATTTTTTTCTTTCTTTGATAAATCGTCATAAATTCAAGATAAAATCTAACCACCGATGAATAAGCTGCACTTTTTGGTTTTATACAATTGAATGACTTAAACTTATATTTTAGAGTTTAATATTAGAAGACATCAGTAGAATTTATAATTATTTAAAAATATACTTACTGTTTTCTTTAAATCTGTGATATGATTATGATATTTTGCATCAGCTGAACATGTGGATAGCATTTAGTTTCTTTTGCAGCAAAACTATTTTTAGTCGCCTTTTGCAATTCTATCAATTTCTCTGCTTTAGCTCTCCCAAAGGGAACACTTTGAACGTTTTTCTCTTCATGACGTGAGTGTTTTCCAATAGTTTCCATGTCAACCGGGCTTTTCTTAGTTTCAGTCCTTTTAGCTGCAGTTTTGGATCTGCAAATCTTCCAAACTATTAAGATTCGCTTGAGGAATATTCAGTCCAACAGAACAGAGTTCCTGCGGTCTGAAAGGATTTTATCACATTACGAACATCCTGTCTTTATTCAGCATTTTTGCTTATGAAACATTGTTATGCAATCTCTAAAATAAGCTCAGGGCACTGACACGGTAGTTTGGATTAAAAGACAATGCGTCCACACATGTAAATGTCAGTAAATTCAATTTAATTTAATCTACTTTAAATGTATTGTTTTTTTTGTATTTTTGATTTATTAAACTTTTTCTGACACTCTTTAAACACCGCAGTCACAAACAGATTTTTGTTTTTTCATTCTGCATTGTCTCTTCAGTCTAATTTAGTTAAATTATTGCAGCTTATTTATATAAGACCAATTTATAATTAGGGGCATATCAAGGTTTTGTATCAATTGAATAAAATTCACATAAACTCAATCAAGTCAAACAAAAAAGTCAGAGATTATTTCATACATAAAATAATTATTTTCGAATATACTTTGATATTCATTTTTGTTTCCATCTGACCTCCGACATCCACTCAAAAACAACAAATCTAAAGTTTTTTTTTTTGCTTTTGTAATTCTTTTTTAGCAGCCGTAAACTAAACAAGGTACAAAGACAAACTGATGTGTTGTTTATTTTTTTTATTTTTTTAATTCTTTAGATCTGGATACGACATGTTGCTTTTTAAGATCTTTTTTGCTACTTCATGTTGTCAGATATTCTAATTAAGTGTTTCTGAAAATAGTGAAATTAGAGCAATGAAAAAACCAACAATGTGTATTTGTGGTAATTTTGTAATTTATCATGACAGGAAACCATAGTTTGAGTTTTGATTTCTTTTATGATAAAATGAGTCATTACATGAAAGCTGCTACTTGTTTTTATTTACATTTTTGTCTGATATTTCTCAGATAATCAAAAAACCTTTTTGATTAAATCAGGGAAACCAAAGAGAATATAAGCAATTATTATATTTTGATTTCTTTCAGCTTAAATTTTTATATAGTTATTGTTGTTCTGATATTTTTTTTGTTCATATATAACCTAAAAGTGATTATTTTCTCCTTAAAGTTCATGCCACTGTGGCCTGCTGTTTTGTGGGTTCAGAGTTGAAACCAGAAAAATATTTTCTGGGTTTTATTTTTTGCTGATAATGAAAGAGACAACCATGTAGGACTCATGTTATTATAGATTTAGTTAAAAAAGCTCTGGTTGTTTCCGTTCACGCAGAGAAACAGATGGGTGAGTGGGCTGCTGGGTTTTTCTACACAGAACAACGAGGAAGAAATAAAAAAATTAAGAGGAAGTCACTGACTGTCATTGTTTTTTACTTCCTCACTCCTGAATCTTCTCTGGTAATTATCTAGAGATTGCAATATATTTATATTTCAGGTCAAAGTTTTACAATTTGATCAATTTTTTCATTTCACAAGGTTGAAACATATGAACTATTTCTCCTCTGTTTTTAATCTTTACAGGGTTTCTGTAGGATTTAGATCTGGAAACTCAAAAAAAGGATGTTTTGTTGTTTCTGACCATATTTTTGGTTAATTTTTCTACTAATAGAACAAAAGTCAACCCATTTTCTGTTTTTCCATAGATACCACCTGACTTTTATTCAAACTGTCGTCGTATTTTATTTTTTGTTTTTGTTCTGTCCGGAAAACAAATTAACGATTTGGAGCGGGTCAGGCAGAGTCCTAACGTGAGCTTGACAAAGAATCAATGGAGGAAGTTTAAGATTAGGCAAGAAGAGCCTTCTACCTTCAGACACTGCAAAAACAAAATCTCTTACCAAGTACTTTTGGTCTAGTTTCTAGTGCAAATATAGAATAGAATAGAATAGAATTCAACTTTATTGTCATTGCGCTGTCACAAGTACAAGCAACGAAATGTAATTTGCATCTATCCAGAAGTGCTATACATGATATGAGTATTTATGTAAATACAGGTGTACATGACTATATATGTGTGGATTATAAGGGTTATGTATAAACACGAGTAATAGCAAGGAGCTATGAAATATTGTGTATAGATGTAATATGGGAGCTATATGCACAGGTTATACAGATTATACAGAGTATACTGTTAGGAAATGGATTAAATATGTATTAGTGGGTTTATAATACAGATAGATAATGGCAGGTAAGATTTACAGATTA
>CAEFZY010071195.1:0-17083 GCA_903066815.1 Brachyrhaphis roseni
TCCGGTTTCTTTCGTCAGATATCTCCTGTCGGACGTTATCGAGGGCTTCGTGGAAAAACACCTCCATATCTTTGCGTTTCTCCACAACGGTCCTCGCCAGCTGCTTCACTTGACAGAGCTCCTTCTCTCGCATGGCAATAATTTTCTGTAGTTTGTCCAACTCGACCTGACTGGCCTCGATAGTGACTTGGTTTTTTTTCTCATTCTCTGTTGTTTCTTTCTCCAAATCCAGGAAGGCTTGCTCCAGATAAGCAGCTGCGGCCGTGACTTCAGTAAGCCTTTTTTGTAGACGCGCAATCTCAGAAACATTCTTCTTTAATTTTGACTTCATCGTTTTTTTCTCCATTGCCATTGACAGTTTGTCCTGAGACAGTGATTTAGCCACTTGCCTCATCTCCTCTAAATTAGCCGAGGTAAAAGTGAAGTTTTCACTTAGCCACTTATTTTTCACGTGAGCATCTTGAAATTCGTCTTCCAACTTGATAATGGCTTTTTCCTGATCATCAATTAGCCTTTTCATCTCCTGTTGGTTACATATGTAGTTCCTTTCCCTCTCTTCTGATTCCCTTTCTAAGCGTACATATTCCTCATCTTTTTTTCTTAGGTTTTCTCTGTATTCTTCTTTAGATACTTGCATTTGTTTTCTCACGTTAGCTACCTTTTGCTTTATCCGAGTCTCGATGGCCTTTCTTTTTAAAATTTCTACCTCAAACTTCTCAAAATGTTGCTTCTTTTCATTTTCCCACTCACGATGCTCTTCAATTGCAAGCTCTTCGAGACTTTCGATCTCTTCCTCCAGGCTTTTGATCTTTATGTCTTTATCTTTTAAATCTTTCTGCCAATAATCAGTGGTCCCAAATTCGCCCATCTCCGCCTGGTATAGGTGATTTTTTAGAGCCTCAATCTCGGAAGCCAGTTTGTAGTGTTCCTTCCGGTGGTATTCTAAATCCTTCTCTGTTTCCTTCAGCTTCATCTCCCTAAGAGAGCTGACTTCATCTGTTTTGGTTTTATGCGTCTTTCTTTTCGGATTTTTGCCCTTTCCCTGGCTTGCTTTCTTGGTCTCCATGACAGATCTGAAAGAGTTCACCTTTTCCTTCTGTTATTAAGAAAATGTTAAATGTATTACTGAGATAGCACACAGTAGCACTGTAACTGGTAACCAATGTCTACCTGTAAGATAAATGCCTACTGAAGTCAGAATATCGATATGCAATTATCAGGGAAGCCAATAGGGACAGCAACGTGATGTCACATGCTTCACCTCACCTGTGAGGTCACACTGCAAATGCACTCAGATCGTGTTACATAGCAACTAAAGTTCTGCAACCTCTGAAGTAAGTTTTTGTAAGAATTACTGCCAATCTTATTAGATCAATGCTTGCAAACATTAAAAACAAAAAAAAATGAAAAAGAGAGAGCTAATTTGAAATATTTTTTTTCCTGCAAATGACTTCCCCAGATCACTGCCACTGTCATTAATGTATTTTGAATTATAGTTCTTGTGCTATTATTTTTCAAATAAACACATAAAATAAAAATAGCAGGCATTAAGTGGTTCGGGGTCGGGAGTCGAATCGGGGACAACTGCGTTTATGAGTGCACCCTTTGCATAAGGTGTGCCTGGCCTACCACTGAGCCATGTGGCGCCCTATTGTTTGTTTATTTTAAAACTGTTTGCTTTTTTCAAGATAAAAAAAGCAATAAAAATGGCTTTTATTCTAGTAAAAGCCATTTTTATTCTTTAGCTTTTAACCTCAGCGAGACTTAGTTTGAACCTTTTTTTTATTTATTACTGTTGAAATTTTGCTAGTCTTCTATAAAACATATATTTTTTTAATATATGTTTTTGGTGTGCACCTATATGGTACACTTTGTTTCATCTATGGTTGGTGCTACATAAGTGAAGGTGGTTTGACACATTTAACTAGCCTGCAATAACGACTTTCCCTTTTGAAAGTCACAGTTTACCAAAATAAAACAAAACAATTATTTTGATACATTCATATATATAAGCATATGTGTATAAAGTCTGGTATTCTGCAACTTTTAAAGGTCTTTCTGCTTCATCATGCTTGACTTCAATACTAACTCATTAATTGCAAGAGAACATAAAACCTATTGCAAGGGAACACAAAATTAATTGCGAGAGAAAAAATTTATTGTGAGAGAGCACAACATTTATTGCAAAAGTATGCAAAACCTACTGCAAGGAAACAAAAAATTTATTGCAAGAAAACACAAAGCCTATTGCAAGGGAACAATAAATGTATTGTAAGGGAATGAAACATTAATTGCAAGGGAACAAAAAATTTAATGCGAGGCAATGCAACATTAATTGCGAGAGAACGCAAAGCCTGTTGCGAGGCAACGCAACATTTATTGCGAGAGAACACAAAGTCTACTGTGAGGGAACATAACATTTTAGTTTGAGGTAATGCAAATCTATTGAAACAAAAAATGTATTGCGAGGGAAAGCAACTTTTACTGTTAGGGAACACAATAATTATTGTTTATTGTCAGTGAATGCACAGTAGGGGGCTCCATAAAACCCTAAAAAAAATTGTTTTTTTTAATTGGTCTGCAAACATTAGTTTATCGCTATTATGATAAATCACAATTCTTATAATTTCTCTATTTCCCCGATATTAATACATGACATAATTATTGTCCATTCCTAAGAGCACGAATAATTACACAATTATTTTTTCAATATATATATTTATTGATGAAACTTTTGACAGCGTTCGGTGGCTCTGCGTCCTACAGAACTTTCACAAATCCACCTTCTTGCAGACCATGGCGGTGAAGCCAGCCTGCACTTCGGAAATGATAGTCAAGCTTCGTCGTACTAGATTTCGATGCACGTTCTGCATATCCGTTCATTTTAGCAAAGAGAAGAGTGAGCACTTTTTCTTTTTGCTGCCAAGTGAGATCAGACATGTAAACCTCTTTGCCAGGGTAATGGGGCCAATTTCCAGTTGCCTTCATGTCTGAGTACACAGAATTGGTGCTGTTGGGACTTTGATCGAAGATGCGGATGAGGGGGAACTTTCCCTTTCCTTCTGTTCCGTCTCTAAATTTCTGACGGTAGTCTTGATATGCCTCCTTTGCGATCCGGTTTCTTTCGTCAGATATCTCCTGTCGGACGTTATCGAGGGCTTCGTGGAAAAACACCTCCATATCTTTGCGTTTTTCCACAACGGTCCTCGCCAGCTGCTTCACTTGACAGATCTCCTTCTCTCGCATGGCAATAATTTTCTGTAGTTTGTCCAACTCAACCTGACTGGCCTGGATGGTGACTTGGTTTCTTTTTTCATTCTCTGCTTTTTCTTCTTCCATTTGCTTGAGGGCCTGCTCCAGAGAAGCAGCTTTGGCCGTGACTTCAGCAAACATCTTTTCGTTACATGCCATCTCACAAATGTTGTTCCTTAATGTTGATGTCAGATTTTTTTTGTCCACTGCCAGTGAGAGTTTGTCCTTTGACAGTGATATAGCCAGTCGCCTCATTTCCTCTAAATTAACCACGGCAAATTTTAGGTTTTCAATTAGCCATTTTCTTTCCTTACTAACAATGCTCAGATCACTTTTCAATTCGGCAATGGTTTTGTCTTGCTCAGCCTTGAACTGATCCATCTCCCTTTCTTTGCGTATAAAGTTCCATTCTTTCTCCTTTGAGTCCTTCAGTAAGGCTGAATATTTCTCTTTTTTTTGTCTTATGTTTTCTCTGTATTCGTCTTTAGACACTTGTATTTGCTTTCTAATGTGAAAAATTTTTTTCCGTACCCGAGCCTCGGTGGCTTTGCTCTTCAAAATTTCTTCCTGAAACTTTTCAAAACCTTGCTTCTTTTCATTTTCCAACTGAAGTTTCTGTTGTTTTGCAGTCTCTTCTTGCTTTTTGAGCTTCTCCCCTATCACTTTGAGCTTCTCATCTCTATCTTTTAATTCTTTTATCCAATAATCGGTGATGCCAATATTGCACTTCTCCGCCAGGAACAGGGAGCATTTTACGTACTCAGTCTCGCTGGCCTTCTTGCAGAGTTCCTTCCGGTGGTAGTCTAAATCCTGCTCAGCTCTCTTCAGCTTTATCTCCCAAAGTTTAGTGCTGGTTTCATGCATTTTGGCTATCCTCTTCTTTTCTTCTTCAAAGAAACGTATGCTGTCTGTCACAGTTTTCACATCTTTTTTCTTCTTTTCTGTTTTGGGCGCCATGGCAACTTTGAAAGAATTCCTCTTTTCCTGCTGTTCTTAAGAAAACGTTAAATGTACTATCAATCTAGCATACAGTGGCAGCACTGCGTAACTTGTAATAAATGTCTACGTTGCCATTATCTGTGACGTTGTTAGGGCCGTCGCCGTGATGTCACATGCTTCACCTGACTTCTGAGGTCATACTGCAAACAAGTCAGAGTATGTTACATAGCAACTAAAGTTCTGCGATCTGTGAAGGTGCGTGTTGTTCTCTTTGTAAAATGCCTGTTAGTCTTATTTGTTCAATTCTTACAAACATTTAGGAAGAAAAATGGAAAGGAAGAAATATAAGAAATTCCAAGTAAAACATTTACAGTAAAAGCCTTCACCACCACAGTCTCATAAAATATATTTTAAATTTTAGTAATTCCACTTTTATTTTTCAGACTGAATCTTTTCAATCTTACTGAGACACAAGCGTGTATGTTAGGATCTGTTTAAAAAAAAGTTTAATGTAACAGATAACAGATTCTGATGATTATGTGATGATTACTAAAAATGAAACTGAAAAAGTGGGGAAACGTGCTGCTACTGTTATAATAGTGCTATACTATTTATACTGACGCAACATAAAAAAAACATACTCCATGCAACATAAAACAGAATTTTATAGCTTACTTGGCTTTCTTTGCAAAAGCCAAAGTTCTTAAATGAATGCATATTTAGTTTTACTCATATTTTTTGTATTTTCTGTATATTTTTCTGCTGATGGAGCACAGATGTTGTTCTTTAAAAGTGAGGTTCAAATAAATACTGTACTGTGTTTCTGTTTTATTAATAAATAAAATGATTTTATGACTACCAACTGCACAGTGGCGCAGTTGGTAGCACTGTTGCCTTGCAGCAAGAAGCTCCTGGTTTGATTCCCGACCCGGGGTCTTCCTGCACGGAGTTTGCATGTTAACCCTGTGCATGGTGGGTTCTCTCTGGGTACTCCGGCTTCCTCCCAGAGTCCAAAAACATGACTGTCGGGTTAACTGGTCTCTCTAAATTCTCCCTAGGTGTGTGTGTGGATGTGTGTGTGTGTATGGTTGTTTGTCCTGTCTGTCTCTCTGTTACCCTGCGACAGACGGGCGATGTGTCCAGGGTGAACCCCGCCTCTCGCCTGACCCCACTAGGGACAAGGGTGTTAGAAAATGGATGTATGGATTTTATAACTTTGATTTTTAATACTGATGTACTAACCTACCTACATTTTTGACACCTTTGTGGAGGGTGTTTATTTTGTTCACTGTCAAGTCAGCAACCTTCCATATTAACAATTTTTTTTTTACAATTAAAATTATTGTTTTAATTGTAGAAAATGGGATTCATGTAGCTTTTAATTTTCTGCGAAACTGACCATTTGGGTTTTCAGTCAATGTAAGACATGATATGAAAAGTAACAGTGTGTAACAAATGTGCACTTTTAATTTAATTACTGAAATAAATAACATTTTTTGGCTGTTTTTCTTTGTGTTTTTAGGAGCTGCAATATAGTATATTAAAGGAATAACATATTTACACACATAAAAGACTACATCAGTGGTTCTCAAACCATTAAAGAACCAGCTAAAAGATTAAAACATATGACAATACATGCATGAGATGCTATATTTTGACTCCCATGACTAACAGAAATAATTCTCAGGCTTTTAGATTTATCTCATGTGCTGCTGGTTCCATCTTAAATCTGAACACAACTCTCGCGACCAAATTCTTTTTTATTTTATTTCCTTTACAATTGCATAACTGATGGTGAAACAGAACAGTACAATTGAGGTTAATATGGAATCAAAGCATACAGCTATTTCAGAAATTAAAATTTGAAGAAATGTATTGCTAAGACTCATAAACAAGGCATGGAATTTCTTCTTTGACCTCTGTTCTAAAAAAAAAAAAATAATCACATTGTAACTAAAGTTATATCAGAGGTAATAAGAAACACATGTGGTGTGAAGGCAACAACGAAGGCAAAATAATAATAAAAAAAACATAAATAGAACACCATGACATGATATGCTGCCTTACATTTCCTCATGTCCATAAGGATATTATTATTATTAAGAAGGGCCATTTTAACACCACAAAGACAGAATTGTTATCTGTCTCTTGTAAACTGCCTCTTCTCAAGCAGTGATCAAGAAAATCATTATAGTGCTGCATAAGCATTTCATGTGTGGCAGCATAGTCATTAGTGAAGAGTGTTTATAGAAGAAGCCTAAGTTAGAAACCCAGAGCATTCCAGTCTCCAGTGTGGGATGAGAAAATAAATACACATCAATAACTTAACCACAAAGACTGTTTTGTCTCCAGTCAATCATACAGGACTGACTGTGCAGTGGTGGAAGGATGTTCGTTCTTTTTTCTTTTTTTTTTGGTGACAGCAGACCTATACAACTCCGACATGTACTTCCTATAATGTCCCCGAACTTCTACATGTATTAACTGTAAAAAGCTTCACTGTAGTACTTTATGTTCTTTTTTAAAAAATAAGAAAAGTAAAACAATGCATTGCTAAATATTGTGCAAATCGATTGAAATAAAAATCAAGGCAAATATATATACAAAACTGTAGCCTAAATAAAAGAAACTATAAGAATCCAGGTAATATTCAAATACAATTAAACATTTCCAGAACAGAAATGTGAATTTGTAATGAAACCATTCAGTTTCTAGATTAAACATTTCTCTACAACATTTTGAAAAATCATAAACAGGACTGATAATATATTATGTGTAATTTATAGTCCTCATAACTATAAATATCTTACTGACATACACTAAATACTAACACTAAGAATTTAGAAAAATGTAACCATTAAATTTGTCATACTTAGTGTTATCCTACATTAAGTATCATTAATCATTTCAATTATACAATATGAGTATGGTAAGTTTGTCGTTGAGCAGTGGTTAATCTGAACCATCATATTTGAGGCTTCACAAGGCTAAACCCTAGCTGAGAATTATCGTGTACATGAACATTTCTTACCATACATATGCTGATGGTATAAAACTGTATAAATAGGCGCATTTCACTGGGGTATGAACATAACTCAACAGAGAGGCTCATCTGTCATTCCATATGAGAAGCTTTGTTTACACAAAGCTAGTTTTCAGTGAAACTGTAACATTTTTGTGGCAATCCAGCTGCACGTTTACACAACTCTAGTGAACAGAGACCCTGACATCAGCAGTTTTTTAAAACCAGGTGTCAGAGGGGAACTTGAGCTACTTAGCCTTCTGATATAAATCAAATATGTATTACATGAGCACTCGGTTTATCGGAGATGGGTCACTGTTTTCTAAATGAGGTAGAAGGTAACGAGGTGTCAAAAGCGTGTGTGTGTGTTTTGACAACGTGCTAAAATCACAGCGCCACATTGTGGCCTGGCATGACAACTACAGCTGATTCAAGACTTCTTTGCTGTCTTGTCTAAGCATGGAACTTTTCCTCAACATTACTCTCATGTAAATACAGTCTTACAAAATATTTTGTTTGCACTTTAAATCCCTCACTTTTAATGCCAAATAGTTGAATTGTACAATGGTGACAAGTTTTGATGCTTATGAGCAAAGCAGATTCTTTCCTACAACATTGATTTTCTATTCCGTGTGGGTATTCATGTGCTTTTTGACATTAGATCTGAATCGAAACCTTTTACCACAAACATCGCAGCCAAAGGGCTTCTCTCCAGTGTGAATCCTCATGTGTTTCCGAAGGGTTGAGCTGTCATTGAACATGGTACCGCAAAAATCGCAGCCAAATGGTTTTTCTCCCGTGTGGATTCTGTTGTGCGAGCAAAGCCTCTCCTTTCGGTTGAATGCTTTACCGCACACTTCGCAGATAAATGGTTTCTCCCCCGTGTGGATTCGTTTGTGTGTAGCAAGGTGCGCCTTTTGTTTGAACATTTTACCACAGACGTCACACTCGAGGGATTTTTCCAGCGTGTGGATTCCCATGTGCCTATTGAGAACTACCTTTTGGTGGAATGTTTTACCACAGACTAAACAGCTGAATGGTTTGTCCACAGCGTGAATCCCCACGTGTCTGTTCAAAGTCGACTTACTGATGAACGATTTCCCACAAATATCACAGTTGAATGACTTCTCTACAGCGTGGATTCTCTTGTGTTTATGGAGATTGGACTTTTCCGTGAATGTCTTACCACACACATCACAGCTGAATGTTTTCTCTCTTGTGTGGACCAACATATGGCCATTGAGGATAGACTTATATATAAATGCTTTACCACAAACATCACAGCTAAATGGTTTCTCTCCTGTATGAATTCTCTTGTGTTTATAAAGATTGGACTTTTGGATGAACGTTTTACCACAAACATCACAACCAAACGCTTTCTCTCCACTATGGATGCTCATATGTTTGCTAAGGGTTGACTTATCAATGTATGCTTTACCACAGATATCGCAGCTAAAAGCTTTCTCTCCTGTGTGGGTTCGCTTGTGTCTATAGAGATATGACCTTTGGTGGAAAGTTTTGCCACAAACATCGCAACCAAACGCTTTCTCCGAATCAATCGTCTCCGAATCTAAATTTGGCTTTACAATAAAACCTTTCTCAGTAACGTTGAAGCTGAAATCACTTTTTTCTAAATGGCCTTTCATGTGTTTCTGAAAAGACTCCTGATAGAGGAACTGTTTACGACAGATAGAACAGCTAAAAAATTTGCGGGGTGTGTTAAATTCTACTTCATTATTTTCCTCCAATTCTCGCGCAGTTTCTATCTGCCAGACATTGTTACTGACATCGAAATCACTACCGCCGTTACATGGGTGATGCTCTGCCTCATTTACGTCGTTGAGAGGTTCTGGGTTCCTATGAGTTGTAGACAAGCTCCATTCATCAGGAACTTCTTCTTTAACCACTAGCACCTTCTGGACATCTGTAGGAAAGTGTGAAACACACATTTATATCAAGAATTAGCCTTTTTTTACAGATTTCTTTGCAACATTCTTTGAATTCAGAAGTTTATACACATTTCGTCAGTATCAGTGACAATTGTCTATTAAACTGTGTGATTTGGGTTAAACCTTGTGGTTCTTTCCACAAAGCTCTGATAGTTTAACTAACACATTTTGGTTAATTGGAGGCACACCTATTGATGAGTAGATATCGGTTTATGAAAAAAAAAAAACTACCAAAATAAAAGTTACACACATTACTGTAGCATATGTTCTTACACAGAAAGTATAAAAACATGAACCAAAAATGAAAAAACACAAAAAAAGAATATAATCAGTCCAGTACTGAAGCAGTGCTACAAAGTTATTGTCAAAGTTATTAACGCATACACACACAGAGCTAAATGGCAACAGTTGAAACAGTACAAAACTCCACACACCAGCTGTCAATGAAACTTCCTCCTTCTCCTCCTTTATGTAAAGTTCTGGTCCCTGATGTTTTATTCTGTAGTCCGATTCATTAGACGCTTCTTCTTTGATTACTTGCAGGTCATCTGCAAAAAAACATTAAAACACACACAACTATAATATTTTCCATGTGACTTCATATTGCTCTTGTTTTGGCACTGAAGTTGCAAAACATGCTTAGTTTCCATTTAGGATCAATAAAGTATTTTTAAGTTTGAATGTGAATGTTTACTCAGAAATTGCACACAACAGCGTGGTATAAATGAAGCATAAGCATTTTGTATCATTATTTTTGTGTACTATTTTATTAAGTTACTAGAGTTACTACAGAGTGATGGGCGCACAGATAAGAAAGAGCGGAAAGAAGAAAATAGTCACGGGTTACAATATTACTGCCATCGCAATATTTACCAACATTATCCCCATCCCAAATTTTTCTAATATTGGGCAGACCTACATGGGCCCTGCAGAGAATAGTGACAGGAGCTTAACCCTAACTCACCAGTTTGTTAAAGATAAAAAGATTACACCAAACATGCTACCATGCTATTCTCTAGAAATGTTTTCAAATGATGTGTTTTTTTTAACATCTGTGTTTATGAAAGGTGAGTTTGAGTTTTAGCATGAGCCATTCAGATGATATCTATGAGTAACACACGTAGGAGGTCTGATTGGTCAGGAGAGTTGATAACATAGATAACTGGATAATACTAAATTCATCATATTGTCATAGCCATTTTCTTCTGATCACAGTTGAAACAACCTTCCAATGATGTAGCAGTTAAAAAACAAAAAAAAAACAATGAAAATTTTCTCCAAATTAAAAATCCATTATTATTATACGGATTACCAGTGGGCAGTGGACTGCTCGAGAGCTTCCCCTTTGTGTCATCCTCTGGACTGTGATAGATCAGACCACAGGACCACTCGTCTGGGTCTTCGGTTTTAACCACAAACAGCTGGTCGACATCTGCATGGAAGATTCAAATAACATTATCTTCTTGCACAACTCTGAGTCTATGATTCCACAAGTCACATGGGCAACATTGCTTTAGTCAGACAATCCTCGATTCTGGTGAATTCAATGAAAAACTGGTTACCAAGCCTCAATAACAAACAGTAGTACCCAAAATCAACACATTTGTACTACTGCATTCACATAAAGAAATTTGCAGCATAAAAAAGTGTTATGCTTAAATGACAAACTTATTAGTAGATTACTAGTGGCGAGTGGACCGCTCTGCAATTCCTCTTCCTCCTCGTCCTTCATGGTAAGTTCTGGGCGTTGATGGTCCATAACAGAGCTTCTTTCATCAAGGCCTTATTTTTCAGTTAAAACCAACCAATGGATGTCTACAGGAAAATAAATAGACAGATTTGCTTTAAAAAATTTTTTAATACACAGTAGTATGGATAGTAGTGGTGATGTTTTCAACCCAGTAAACGGCTGCATGATATTAGGAAAACATGCAATTGTGTTGCTCCTGTTGCGTATTGAAATTATGGTGGTTGCAATTGAGCCACATCTTCCTCACTGATCTCTCTGAGCTTTGGCATCTCGACCACTAAATCATTTTGTGTCAAGAGCAGTCAACACATGAGTGCAAATTTGTTCATATGCAAAGCCTTACATTTTCAAAAATCTTAATGAAGCTGTAAACGTTGCTAGATGCATATTTCCTAAGGTAAGAGCAACACAGAAAAAAAATAAACCATTTTCTATGTTGCTCTTTGTAGAACATACAAAGTTGGAACATACACTTCAAATTGACATTTGCTTCCAGGTGTTGTAATGCATGTTAGAGCAGATGCAATGCACCAGTTTATGCGCAATTTGCATAACCTGGTGCAAATTGCGCCAGTTTATGCAGACCTAAATGATTTAATGATTTTTCAATTTCTAATAGACCTAGCCTAGCAGATATGACACGTTATGCTTTGCGCGTATTAACAAAGTCAAAAATACTTCAGTGAATCTTCCTTTTCTATGAGGCATCAGCACCGTGACCTGCGCTCATGACAGTCTTGAATTATCATCATCTGTTTACATGGCATTAGCTGATCTTGCGACCTAGCGCATTGCTGCTCTTTAACGGAGTGCACATTTTGTGCTGCTCCTTCATGTTTCATATGCATCGTGTCGTTTCTTTGGTCGTGTGGTGCGACCAGTCAGTTCTAATCATTGTAGAAAAAAAAGCAGCTGCACTTACCTTTAATCATCTGTGTTGGTGTCTTTGTTGTATGCTGTTGTTATTTAGGAGTCTGCTGAAGTCAGGGTCTCACCGAAGCCACAGAAAACAATTTCAGAAAACAAGCGTCCTTCTCTGAGAACTTCTATATAATGGTGGTGGTCAAAAAGAGTCTGCAAAAAAAGATAGAAATAGAAATAGCTCTACACCATTTACTTAGCCCAGTATTCGTTTTTCTTCTCTCTCAGCGTTATCACACATAATGAAAGGGCGCCGCCATGAAAAAAGATTCCGTCGTGTGCGATGTCTCGCGATATTTTGGGGATCATATGTCAACGGGGCCGCCATTTTATGAGTGGCATTCATCTTTCACCAAGATATGCAGGTCAGTTCTGTTCAATATTCTCAGTACTTTTGACCAAATAATACGTTTTTGACATTTGCTAACCAATTACTGCACTTTTTCAAAGAAGAATCTGTAATAAATAATCAAAGGTAGCATAAAAACCCACCTAAGGTCACCAACAAGCTGTTCTGGGAGCAACCTGGAGAGCCCTGTTTAACTATTTTACCAGTTAAAGTGTTATAATTGTACAATTATAAATTATTAATTTGTTACATTACCAAATCCTAATAAAACACAAACCTTTCTTACTTAGGGCCAAATCAAGTATGATTTAAAAATATATGTATAGTTTACCCTTTTTGCACATATATTTACCAAGTTAACTAGTTCTGTATAGATGCCTTTCCCATTATAACACATTACAGAAATATGCCTAACATTGAAATTTAGCCATTTTATCTCATTATGATCTTCCTGTGGGAAAGCAGTTTGAAAGGCTCAGCCATTCAAAAGACATCTACTGGGTCTTTATGAGCATAACAGACCTTGGTGGATACATTCCTATCAATTTAGTTTAGCTTAATGGATGCTTCAGTAGTATAAAGAGGCTGAAAATGTGCTCTGCCAAATTGCTGACCAGAAAATTGCATGAGTAAAGAACTGAGATGCAGGAAGCCACAGAGTCAAACATTACTTCTCCAAAGCTGTTATAAGCCATGTGACAGTCCTAGTTCACATTAACACACACACACTTGTTTGCCTTTGTGGGAGTGTACATCCCACTTCCAGCAACTTTCTTTTTTTAGCCAGATGCCCTCGCAGCAATGCAATATATGTGCTGATTGCTCATTTCCTTTTATGTTTGTAACATAAAATAATATTTATAAAATAAAATGATGTGCCACTGTCACATGCCATCTTCTGGTTAGGAGCCAATCATCTAGTGCTACAGGTCAACTCCTCCGTCAAAGTGGTTGTGGTCATTTACAGATGATGGTACTTCAGCTGTCCTTTATCTCCTGCCAGCCATGCACTCTCTTTTTACAGTTTTTCCTGTGAAGGCAAAGTGTAGAGTGGGGCACGCATTCCTTCATCACATCCATCCATTTCATGAAAATAAGAGGTCGTTCTCTCTGGTTGCCCCTTGTGTTTTTTGTTTCTATTTTCTCAGGGCATTGGTTTTAGTTTGTACATGTCAGTTTGTCTCTGTGTCGCCTTCATCCAGTTCATGGTACCTCTTAGGTTTCTCCTACAACCCTAAAGTATTTATATGTAAATAAAACCATAAAGACTTTGTTCATTAGCTGGGATGCTAACGTGTTCATTAGCATCACATTTATATTTCATTTGATGTTTTGGTTCCATTTTCAAGACTATTTGTATTTTAGACACATGCCATGGTCTGGTCACTCATCCAACAAAGGATGAATTTGATTCAATTGTTACTAAGTTAAACACCAGATTTGAAACCTAATCTGCTTATGTGTACTGTTCATACAGTAAAAACTAAATCTATTTAATCTATTATGGCTATAAGAGGTATGGAAATAATACACAAATTTTGTTTGAATTAAAAACTAATGGTGGACCCACTTATCATCCAGCGATCAAAATAGGGCAGCTTGTTCCTGGACCTGCTCTGAATGTGTGCAGAATGGCTGGGCCTAAGACAAAATAAATAGTTTTTATTATCTTCTTCCTGATCTTGGTTTAGGCATCTTTAAATGCATCACACTGGCAGTTTTATTAGTAAATCTAAAGTAAGAGTGACACAAATTACAGCCTTTGCTGCACACCTAACCCTAAACATCATGAATCTAGCTCAAACATTTGATACTATTTCTGCTAAGAATTTGGTGTTCTAACGGGGCAAAGATCTAACACATGCATCAAATAAATGGGGATGGGAATGGATAAAACCAACAGCTAACATCAAGCTGCTGGAATAGTGTTTCGATTAGAAAATGGTAAACTATGCTTAAATGCTAGGACTGTAAAATTAACTCTGGCATTTCTGGTAATATTGGTAAAAAAATAAGTTGTCAGAAGTTTAATAAGTGCAAAAAATATGTCTTTAAAAGTAGTTTAACCGAGAATGTTATTTGAACCTGATTTAAAGATCACACACAACAAAACTAATCTGAAATTTGCCAATAAAATACTAATTTTCCTCCTTTTGACTAAATTTTAAAATAGATGGATACCCCCAGCTGAATATCCCTTTGCCTTAAAAAGTGTTTCAATTTCCATGGCAACAAAGTGTCAGAAACATGTCTTCCAATAAAAAAAAACTTTATTTCTCTTAAAAGCAATATCATATGGAAACAAATCTGAACTATGCAGAAAATTTTCTGAGAACTTTGAACGATAGCGTGCACACACGAGGCTCAGTTGTTCTTGTCTGACTGCTGTTCACGACGTGACTGGCTTTGATTTCAAGCCTTTATCAGTCTTAATGGAAATATGTCGTTATTCGCTTCGTGTAAAGCCGAATACCGTCCTACGAAAAACTTGGCTTCTAGTTTCGCATAGGGATTGATGGACCTTGAAGGGAGCCAGAAAATAGCAAAGAGTTTAAAATCATACTAAGTGATCAAGAGTTGTCAAATGCAAGGTTTAAGCCTGATGCGTAAAAGAATCCAGACTGAATCTTACTTAAGCCACAACATTAGGCAATATGCACATGCTTTTAAACCGCCAATGAATGAGCTAGCATTAGGGGATGACATTTTTGCAATAAACAATCAATTTGTAACTACTTATAACAAGTAATAGAGTGAAACATGGTCAAGCACAGATTGGTGAATTGTTCATCACTTGTTGCCTCAGGAATAGTGCAGGATGGTCCTACAGGAACAGTTGCATCCAGGAACTATTGCATTACTTATTTACTCTTCAGCTGCAAAATTTATAAACCTGCTATTTAGTTTATAGCAGGGATTGCCGCTCAAACAGGCAGGCTACGTGTATGGAAGAAGATTAATTATTCTGCTAAAACAAGTATGGTCTAACTGTTAATAGAATTTGCTCAGATCTGTGCCTATAATGACATGCTTGATATTCACTGACATTACATTTTAAATTACTTGAATTTTCTTTATTTATGTCTTCTTTTTTGACATATTTTATGAAATTTTACAAAAAGTTCTAAAAGCAAATAAATTGACATATGATAACAAGTAAAAAAAAAAACAAAAAACTTTTAAATCTTTTTACCTTATATGAGCTTCGACTGCCCTGATCGTGGACAGTGTTTTCACCAGCTGCAACGACACAACACAATTAAAAACGTGTGTTCTGTTCCAGAATTGAAAACAGTGAATTGGAATGAATTGAAAACAGCTTACAATCAGGATACCGCTTCCAACTTTGGTTTTACTTTTCCAGTTGTACCTGATGAACCACAAAACACAACAGAATAGAAAGCTGCAGCAGTGGCAAGACGCTGTTAGGACAACAAAAAGAAACCAAAGAAAATACAGGGATAAACCATTTTGAGCTAAAATATCTGAAAAGTGTGGTGTGCATTTGTTATGATCCCCTGCATCAATACTATACATACTGATCTCTGAATGCCCCCCCCAATTTCTCTTTGCAAAATAACTGAAGTTCCTTCAGATTAGATACATTTTGAAGTCAAACCACATATTCACATCTGGATTTAGGGGTGGACTTTGACTGGGCCTTCTAGCAAAGAAGGTTTATATAAAAATCAGAAGTGTTCAAAGTTATTTTTATTTTAATTTTGTATAATTTTGGGTTACAAACATCCAGTGACTTTGTTTCAAAAGCAGACTTACTTGCACCCACAGGGTGTGATCAAAGTCTTACAGCTTAAAAGACAAATATCCCCGATTTCTGACCAATTGTAAGGAAACTTCTGAATTCAAAGAAAGTTACAAAAGAAAACTCTAAAAAATGTTTTCTGACATTAGTCAAATGGGAATAAATTAGCTAATTCCAACTAATCTAAAACAGGAGAAGTTTGGTCTGATTTAACATCAGACAGTGAAGAAAAAACGTATGCATGTAAATATCTGATTTCAACTGTACATAGTGTTTACTTCAGTGGAAGCCTGTTTGTCTGAAAGCATGGTACATGTGTTCTCTGGTTCTATGGAAAACCTATGTTGAGTTAATAACTAAAACACAGTCTTCAGCTTTTTTTTAGACTTCCTTTCTTTTGTGGTTATCCATAAACAGGAACGTTAACTCATCCATATATAAATAAAAAAAAAACATGACCACATTGGGGAGCTAACAGCTTACTCATGGGGAAAACCAATTAGAACTTTAGAGAAAAAAGGAAACATCCTTTTCTCCGTCTTGTGTGGGATTTACATTGCTGTGGTCCCGGGGAGAATGTTCACTCTGGCTGCCAGGTTTCTTTCCATTACAGATCTGATAAAGAAAAAAGGCAGAGAAAAACGGTCGGCGGATATAAAGAGAGGTAAAAAGAAAGTATGTATGAACCTTAATTTTAAAGATATAATCCAGAAGTTTTGTTTTTTTTACAACCAAATTTAAACTGATAAAGACACAGCTATTCTGTTTGGCTCAGTCTGAGTATATGTACTCAGTTTTTGTCATAAGTCTTTTGGCAGAAACAACTGCATCAAGACAGCATGACAATGAGATCATCAGTTTGTTGCCCTGCTGTGGAGTTGCTGTAATAGTGAACTTCAGCTCATAAGTGATTCCCCTCTCCACACTCTTTGGATTCTGTAAGGAGTTGGGTAACACTTTATTTGACGTGTTGTGAGTAAAACTGTCATGACACCGTCATTAACATGTCATGAACATGAGTAAGTCTTCATGAACATTTATGACTGTTGTTATAAAATGTCATTCGGTAAATCATGACACTTTTAATACAAAGTTGACATTATTCAAAATGTCTTTGTTATGACAACTTGACATTAAC
>CAEFZY010071216.1:0-13805 GCA_903066815.1 Brachyrhaphis roseni
CTATCTATCTATCTATCTATCTATCTATCTATCTATCTATCTATCTATCTATCTATCTATCTATCTATCTATCTATCACAGTAATCTTAGACATTTTAATTTTATTTATTATTTTTATTACTACAATTAAATAAACGTGACACAATTAAAATCAATAAAGTATTAATATAATTCTTTAAAATACATACAGAATTAGGAATTATTAATAATAAATTGTTTGAATTTCTATTATATGCTCCAATAGATAGAAACAATTGGAAAGGGTTCAAGTTTATTTTATTAATCAGTTTAGCGATAGTTTTAATTTATGGAACATTATACTAATCCTAAGCAGTTGTGCAGTCAAGTATGAATTAATATTCTCCTGTCAAGTTTCAATAAAAGGAATTTGACTTTAGATGGTCCAGCTTTGATGAAATGAGGCTTTGCTACATATTGATTATTCAAGGTTAAGATAAAATCCAAAGTCAGGCCTACATTTAAACCAGCAGGGAGAATAACAACAAAAAAGTTATTATGTTTCACAGAATTTTAACCTACAAAAATAATCTTCACTTTTTTATTGTTATTCAAAATCCAGAGCATTTCTTTGTACCTTCAGTCATGTAGGACACATGTGCACACACTTTGCTCCTTTTTTAAAAAAAAACTTTTTCTTTATTATGTATAGCATGTTGTTTATTCATTACAGTACAGTGATGAATGCAACCAGTATGTGCTGCACAGATGAGTCAGCTGGCTCCAGCACCTGTTCTGCTCTCTGTTTACCAGACCAGAGCGGCTCTACTTGAGAGCAGCAAAGCAAGGAATCCCCATTGGGCATCAGCTCTGATATCTGCAGGCAGATTCAAGCACATTCTGGATGCTACACCGGTGGAATAACACATATGTATAGAAATGCACACACAGAAACATATATACTTGGTATCAGCATGCAACAAACGCATATACTCAGAAATAAAATAGAGCCAAGCACTCAAACGCTGCAATATCCAGAGTTAGCCTGCCCTCTAGCGGGCAGATTACGTCAATGTTCTGAGATATAATTTATTCTATTAAATATCTTTAAAAGAAATTTATAAAGGTCTTTTGAGTTCATTTTGAGTCTGATTTACTAGAACACATAACTACTGTGACAGATAAGACAAGATATGATCTCTCTTTGGGATGTAGAAAAAGATGTTTATGTACCTTCATACAAAATATATATCTGTCTACAAAATGTCATTGCATTATTAATGCTTTTGTTTTTCCAAAAATGTTTTTCAAAACCATTACTGTTTAACAAATAGAAGATAAAATGTCAATGGATTGTCTCCAAAGTTATCTAATTAATAAAAAAGAATGCTAAATAATTAAAATGACCAAAGGATATTTTTAAATCGTGATTGACTTAGATTGAAATCTGTCAGTTACCAAAAAGTCACCATTTTTATATTGAACCAGATGATTTTATTTTTACTGACCACTTCTACAGAAAATGTACAACTTATAAATATGAATTCATCCAAATATTTCTTTGGATGAATTCATCAATTCATCCAAAGAATTTAAAAAAAGTAATACACTTACTTTCTTTAAAAGTCAGCAGTACATGTTTATCAAAGATTAATGAAAACCAAATATTTAACAATCTCAGGTTGATGGTAAAATGCATCATCATGGTTAATTTACCATAATGATGCAATAACGGTGAAGGATGGTTAATGGCAAATTAACCATCCTTCTCACCCATTCATAATACAAATGTAGAGAATCATCTAAATTATGAGATGGATTATTGAATCAATCAATCCTCTGGGGATGGTAGGTTATAATAATAATAATATAGTCTTTCACTGTCTTTTTACTTAACATATTTAATGTGCGTTGATTTTTCTGAGGTGTTGTAAAGTAAATAAAAACTCATGATCAGAAGTTTGGATTTGTCGTATGTCCTCCACCCCCTGCACTGTAAAAGTTCATGTGCTGATCGGTGAACAACAGCACATAAACTCTTACTGTTCAGGGCAAAGAAGTATTTAGTTCCAGGGCAATCCTTCTAAAAACCAACCAAACAAATTACTTACCTGCTGGTCCTTGCTACGACATAAACCCAGTCCTGCCCTCCATATGGCTATTCACCGTTGAACAAAGTTGCAAGTTGAAATGTTTCAGATTTTAAACTAGATCTGATCGTCCTTAAACAAATCTTTCAGCTCAAATCTCATTTTTCTTTAGGTATCTTCATTGGTATTACCAATTGCCATTATCAATCATGATCAATTACCAGACATCAAAACAAGGAACTGAAAACTGTTTCACTGTCACATAGCACCCCACCCTGTACCACCATGGGCAGACAGCCATATTGCTCAGGTCAAAAATCCACCATTGATTTATCTACAAATAACACCGAGCCGTGCAAGTGCAAGGAAAGTTTCTCACCTCTCTTCTCTCCTTAAACTGTCTGAAACCAACCAAAATTGCACTCAAATATTTGTGTTTAGCATGAGCCAAAGCATGCCTTACTTGTTTCCACCACAGCCTGTAGTCACGATGACTAATATTTACCCTGGTATTGTCAGTCACGCACCAGCAGGACAGCCAAACCACAGCTGTCCATGCCAGGGACCCTGACCATGTTCAAAAACAAGTCCAACTGAGGAGGCAAGCGCACAAATAACTGCAAAGGATTTTCTACATCAGACATGGGGATAACCTAATCCATGTCCTGAATTCACCTCATCTCCCCTTTTTGGCGCCAAATCAACACAAACCCAAACTTCTGGGAACGATTGCACGTGTTAAAGGGACAGAAACACTCACAGTGATGAATGACATCAGGAGATCAGATCCACTTTTAACCGTTTTTAGGCAGTTTTTCCAGGGTATTATCTCTGTCAATGTTACTTTATTTAAAAAAAGCAGATAAAAGTTAAAAATAGGAATAGAAGCAATCATAGAATATACTTTAAGTGAAGTGTGGTCTCCCCTGTTTTAATCCAGGAGAATTTGGTTGTGAGACCTAAATGCTTTTGCTTGAGAATTGGGGAATCAGAGCTCCTTTAAATAAAGAAGATCAAGCCTGTAGGAATTTATAGGTAGTCAATAAATGCAGAAAAACATGCAAAAATCCAAACGTCTATCATTTATGTGGCTGCAGGTATCTAACATAAGCCTCTGAAACTGTCAACATGTGAGATAAAGAGAATGAACTAAAGTAAAGGAAAGTTCAGTGTCCACAAAAACAAGAAAACCACAGAGGAAAACCAAAACTATGTGAGAACTATAAGAAGACCAAAGTTCACCAGTACAGAAGGAAAAAACACGAGCAGCCACCCACCCCCCCACACACACACACACACACCCCCGCACACACACATGCACAAATACTCTGTATGTATCATACAATGTTGATTTCTCAACCAATTTCATGCCAATAATTGATATCAGTTGACTTATGCTCCTGTTTCTTTTCTTTAAATAGAAATTCAACTGACATCTTTAAATAGGCTCCCATCTGTTCCTGCTTTTTATTTGTCAGCGAGCGCCACATGTGCCAGACACACGGTAGATCCTTCCAACACAACCTCAAAGCGTGAGGCATCTTTTCCTCTTCTGCGGTAAACTGTGCAGGCAGGCCTGTTCACAGCGAAGCCCAGTCACCCACAGAAACAGACAGAAAATAAAGAGGCATGGTTTTAATCCCATGGTAAGACTGGACACAGGCCCTAGCTCTGCAATGTCCCATCCTTTGCAGCTGCGCATCAATTCAAGTTGGTAAATAGTCACTTAAACTAAAAGCTTTACAATGATCTGCATCCTCTTGCTGAGTGTTGCAATGGTAAAGGACAATAATACAGATGAGCAGATTAAAAAATGAATTTAAATCCAAAAGTTGTTTGGCCAGTAGATTAAAAAATAAAGTCCTCAGCTGAATGGATCAAAGGTTTTATCCCAGGTAAAATGGTCAGCTTTGGTCTCATCTCCGTGTCCTGGCCCGTGGGATGACCAGGCTCTTTGGAGTTTAAGTACAAGTCTTTTATAGACACGCACGCCTCCAAATCGCCCCTCCCCTTTCTTCCATCTCCCATAACAACAAACGCTCCAAAATCAAAATAGAGCCCATCTGTGCCCTGACACACCCCTCTGGCTCCCTGCTTCAACTCCCCCGAAAAATCCGCCGAGGCTGAAGAATGGGGGGAAAAAGTGATAGCTTAAAGCATGTCCTCGCTCTCCCCTGTTTCAGCTGCAGAGAGTGGAAGAGAGAGGCTGGGTAACTCCACCCTCATCCGTCTCTGTCTCATTCCATTATTTCCCGTCTGTTGTGCAACAGGAGGAACGGATTCCTGAGAAGAGAGTCACGGCTCTGTTGTAAAACTTACTGGCAATGGTGACCCTCTGTGTTTTTCTTTTACTGTTTCCCCTTCCCTCACTCTCTCCATTGCACTCCACTTGTTATCAAAACCATGTGTACGCGTGTGTGTGCATGTGTCTTATAAGGTCTTGGAGGGACACAAGGGCCACAAGGGAACTCTGGAGAGAGTGAATATGAGTGGCTGAAAAAAAAGAAAACAGATGTGCACAGCGAATTAAATGCAAAAACAAAACAAAACAAAACAAAAAAACACGAAAAGTTGAGTGAGAGTCACTGTAGGTCTGTAAACGACGAGCTAATGTGGAGTATTTACAGTGGAATTTTATGTTAACAGAGGAATTTAGTTTTATAACTGTGTGTCATAAACACAGTTTATAACAAATCAGTCTCACAAGCTTTCTGAAAGAATAGTTTTAGATTATAGTTTTTTAATTCATCTGAATGATGAATTCTTACCCTTTATTTCCTAAGATAAAACCAAGGATAAATTGCTGAACCTTCAATAATCACTGACTGAATAATTAAACTAATTATTCGTTAAAGAAAGAGAAGCAAAACAACCCCAAACTACTTCTCAAATTCTACTGGACGACTACAGTTTAAATGTAAGTTTTGTAACAATTAAATAGATCTGCACTGAGTAAGGATCACCTTCCGAAGATCTAGGTTAAGTTGTCACTCACAACAGTCAATTTCTTGGCTGGACAAGGTGTTTAAAACAACCAGAGTTATCACTAAGAAGTGCACAGGATTTCAGTTCTGGTGCATAATGAGTTTTTAACAATCATAGTTGTAAATCCTTCAAAAGCAATAAGCAAAATAACATCACTATTAAATAAATAAATAACATCACTCAAAACTTTTGTCTCGTCTCAGAGAAAACCTTTCACATTTGTTGACAACTTTAAACAGAGTGTACCATACAGCAAGCAAGCTTGTGGCTTCCTTGTTTTATGGAGATTTTTTGAGAATGCCACCTGCTTTGAATATGAACTCATTCTGAGAAGACATCTGGTGGGACATAATGACGACAAACTGGAGCTTGTGTTAGAAATGTAGGAAACGTATGCTTCAGTCAAATGTGTACGGCACAAGACAGAGAATGATGCTGAGGAAGAATCTGAGATGAGATGAAAAGATGAAAGAAAAGGAGAGCGAGGTAGAGAGGAGGGAGACAGAGAGCACACATCTGGAAACAATTGAGAGGAGCCTGACGTGCACATGCTTCAGCTACAAAAGAACAACACGTACTTGAACCCTGTGTAGTTTCTGCCTCTGCACAAACCTGTCTGTGTGTGTGTGTGTGTGTAACCTCTTCATTCATCAACTAAAGTCACAGCATCATCCCTGTAATTCTCAGGATGTGTGCCAAGTCAGGTTGTGTAGAGTCAAACTTAATAAACCAAGGTTTCGACTTTGGTTGTGATGAAGATCCGTCAGCACTTTTCAACAATTTTGCTGAAACTGTTAGCAAAAGGAAAACTAAGAAAAATTTCAGGGGGTGTCATGTGGTTTTAATAAACAAGAGAAGATATGACTAAAAGCTTAAAGTAAAAAAAAAAATTCACTTATGATTCCAGAGTAACTCGCTGAAATGACTGAGTGGATGTTTGAAACTGATCATTTTAGGGATTATTGTTTTCTAGTCAATTCCACAACAATCCCTAAAATAATCCTTGAAATGTAAAAATGAGTAAATAAAAAAAAGTAACTTTGAAACCATCAATATGTATAAAAACTAAAATGCTTTAGAAAAAATTTCAGGCTACTAATTTTTACCCGCCACTCACAAGACAGATCAAACAATTTGATGGAGAGCGTTTTCAAATCTTGCCAGATTTTCCCTGCTTTAAATTATGTTTTGTCAGATGGTGAGTCTCTGACCCAGTCAAGTCGTCAACATATTGTAACAACTAGATTTATCTCCATCCAACTTTGACCAGCTTCCTGCTGAAGAAAAGCATTCCCACAGCATGACACTACCTCCACCATGTTCATCATTTACTAGGGTTCAGGTTAATTACTGAAGCATATTTGTTTTGTTTAATTTTTGTTAAGTATTTTTTATAATTATGTGTCATCATATTAATCTTTTTACCACAAATTACAGAAATACAGCTCAATACCTTTAAGCTCCCATACATTTAAACACCATTTCAATTTAATTTCTATGATTCAACACATTCTTCACATCTACTTTATTAGAAAATAAAACCCATTACTCTGTTATGTTCATTTAAAACTATTGTAAGTCATATGCTTTAGATATGTATGTATTTATATTAATATAAATGATTGAACATCCTCACACAAAGCAGACCTTAATAATCTTAAATAATCTTTTTTAATGCTCTTTACATTAGATTTTCCCTGAGCAAGTTTACATTGATGTTACACCTCCCAGTCTAACAGTTGATCTTATTCTTTTAGATTTATCAGACAAAAGAATGTAAAAAGGTCCAGATCCAGATCCAATCTGTGTCTGGACCGAGTTCTACCAGTGATTCAGTTTTTATTCTGTTGCAGCTTCTGACAGAAAATCAGTGATTTTGTTGTCTTACTGGAACCTCTTCAGAAAGTCCTGATACATTTGCCTGTGAGCAGCTGCAGCAGGAACAAAGTGGCCTCCAGGATGTATGAGGACCTGAGGGTCCTGGAAGCAGGGGAGGAGATCCCTGCTCATGCTGTCAGGGATGACCCTGTCCTCCAGTCCGAACACGTGCAGAGACGGGATTTGGAGCGGCGCGTGGTAGAACTTCTGATGCTCCTCACAAGCGCTGCGGAAACCGGCAACAAGGATGGCAAACTGGAAGTTGAATTCCAGCTCCAGTTTTTGCTCCTGGAGTGAACACAGCATGGTAACAAAAGCTGCTCCTTGACTGAATCCCAGGACGCCATCAAACGGGCCCTGGGTCTTCACGGCTTCTCTCACAGCCGATATGCTGTCGTCGAGGCCCGAGCTTTTCTCACATTGCTGCTGAGCGCTGAAGCTCCGAGCCTGAATGTCAGAAAACCACCAGCCCCTGGGCTCTTCATTGCCCCCTGCTGCTGGAACTGAATTATTCTCCTCTTTAAAAAAAAAGAAAAGAAAAAGAAATTCACATTCCTGTAACAGTTCAGAAAAGTAATAAATAATGAGACAGTTTTCTTTGATTTATAGTAAAGAAGCAAGAAAACATCTTTAAAAATTTATTAATTTTAAAGCCTTGACTTCTGTACAAAAACAAACATGTTTAGCAGTAGTGCTACTACTACTTTATTTGCAACTAAATCTTATGTATTAAATAAATATGCGTTGCTGCATTTAAGAAAAAAAAAACATTGTTATTCAAATTTATTTCACATCTTTACTTAATTTCCAAACTATTTGACAATTTACATATTTTTGCCTTACACTGATTTATAGAAAGCCACATAATAGTGCTGAGTGGAAACAACATTTTACAAATGCACACGCCACTTTGGCTATTTTATGTGATAGATCAACACAAAATAATGCATTACATATTGAAAATGTTATGTGTGACATGGTTTTTTATTCAGCCCAATTCAAACTTTCTTTGCAGCAGCTACAAGTCTTTGGGGGTATATCTACCAGTTTTCCTCCTCTGGAGAAGTACATTTCCCCCCCTTCTTTTTGCAAAATAACTCAAGCTCAGTTGAAGTGCATGGAAATCTTCTGTGAGCATTCAACAGATTCTCAATTGGATTTGACTGACCCATTTTTGCACATGGAAAAGTTGTTTGACTCCTATCTGACGTGGGAGAGAGAGAGTTAAATTAACCTCTATTAAAGAAGAGAAGGGACTGTTTGTTATTCTTTAGGATGAATTATCAATAAAAAATTTAGATATTTCTAAATGAAAAATGTTAGGTACAAGACAAAGTATTATTTTTTCTTTCACTTCCAGTTTAACTTCATAGTTTTTAGGACCACAAACATCGAGGGACAAATTAAACTTTGATAAATACAGGACATATTTTCGAAGAATGCTCGTTTTTATTGCTGTAAATAAAGTCAAAATACTTTCCACATCAATAATGTGAAAATATTTGACTCACAATGTTAGGAAACCATGCAATTTTCTTTTATTAAGCCAAGTGTCTGAGTAGTTTTTCTACTTTACTTTATTAAAATATGGAATGTTTAAGCAGTTTTGGCCTGAGGTGAGAAACGTTTGGACTCCATTGTGCTCAATCATTCTATTGTAGCTTTGGCTGCATGTTTAGGGTTTCTTTTCTACTGTAAGGTGAACCTCTGTCATGCATAGTTTTAACAACTTTCACCAGCTTCCCTTTCCCTGATGATAAAAACAGACGCGGCCTCCATCATGGTTTACTATGGGCATGGTGAGTTCACGGTAATGTTGCAGCGTCAGTTTTCTGCACTGCGTAGGATTCCTCTCTACCATAAGAACCTGTATAAGGGCCAAAAAGTTCTGTTTTGGTTTCATTTACTTAGACCACCTTCTTCTACATGATTATTTTCATTCAGCTTCCATATATTACATACTGTGTGTTGGTCTGTCACACACAATCGCAAGAAAATAGAGTAAAGTTTGTGGTTGTAACGTAACAAAATGAGAGGTATGTTGAATTTCCTGTTGCGTAACGTTTCCTTTAAAAATGACCCACCTTCTGTAGCAACTGTCTGCACGGTGAGCGGTGCGGTGATGTAAACCAGCTCCAGCTGCTTCTTCAGCAGCTTCCGCAGAGCTCCGGTTTTCTCCCGGAACGAGCTCCCGTTCTGACGGTAACCGTGAACGCACAGGACCCGGAGAGGAGCCATGGAGAGCCGCTTCTACACCTGGGTTTCGCCTGTCCTGTCCGCGGAGGAATATTAACCCAACACTTAACAATTACAAATTACAGACGCAACCTTAACCGATCAATTTAATGCACAGAATAATAAACAGCAGCAACGAAGCAGTACTTAAATTCCTGTATTGAATAAAACGTATGAACTACGGGGAATTGAAACTTACGGGACATCAACCGGAAACAGTAAGTGCTTCCGTTTGGAGTTTTCAGAGTAAAATATCTTACTTATTTTTTTTCAGCCAATATTCTTGAAAACACATATTGACAACATTTTCTGACCGAATAATTTGGTAATAATTTGCATCTTATATAAAAGTTGTCTTAAACTCAACCAACAATGTGTGGGCTCTAATTGACATAACTCTGGCTCCGCCCACATGCAGAAGTAGAGCAAATCTCCACAGACATTTTTCCTCTCAAAAATCAACACTGAGGCAAAGAGGACAGACAAGAAATTTCTCCAATGAGTCTGTAAGGTTATTTGCAGAGAAATCAAAGTTAATAGCTGTGTCAGATGCATTTTGCACTTACAAAGCGAGTGAGTAGTGACTTAAATTACACCGGTTTGTGTAAATCCGCCTTAAGGAAAATCCTTAAAAACAAACAGTAGCATAGAAAGGTGCTTAAATGTAAATGTTTTCATGCTGCCATACAGCTAAAATTGGAATTTACACACATAAAATCAAGCCTCTTCCTTCACCTATTGAATGCCATTACATTTTGTTGTTATGGCCAAAAATGGGATAGTTTACTACCAGTTACCATCCTGTGGTAGTTGTTGGTGATCACAGTTTCATTCAAGAGATCTGCTGTGAGGCCTGATCCATTTATTGTGTTATTCCAGACTTTGTTTGGATTTTGGAAATGTAATAAATTGTATCCCGTCTTCCAAACACAGCTGTCAAGATGGCTTGTTCCTTGATAACGTTGAACTATGATTTCTAGAGGTGCACCAATTGCCGTTTTTTGGCCTATCACTAATTACTGATCTTTACAAAGCCTGACTTGCCGATTCTGATTTTGACAGATACCAATTTTTTTTTGTCTGAAATATTTCTAAATATAGCAAGAAAGTCACTGACAAATGCACACACACACACACACACACACAAAAATCTTAATTTGCAATATTTTGTGTCCACATAAGGACTATTACAGGAGCTTTTTTATACAGCTCCTGTAATAAAAAAGGAATTTATTTTTAAAGGTGCCAGTTATTGTGAAGGGTGCTATAGGTGCAAATCTAGATTTAAATAACAGAAAACATACTGTGTGTTATGTGTTACTGTCATTGTTAAATTAGTTGACCTTGAGTCTCCATTTCCTAATTTATAATATGTGTTTTTCAACTACTATTGATTCTCATGATCCTTGGTGATGAGAGATTGTCCTATTTGATGTTGATGGTATTTCCGTATTTGGATTGGCCCTTTATACCTCCTCTGACAATTAGATTTGTTAAATGTGCTTTGTTGCAGGGGAAGCACAGGTGTTGCCTTGCTGTGACGCACATGATAATTAGGAAGAATGAAAAACACCCTCACTGTCTCACACACGCACACACTCAAACCCAGAGGGATAAGGCTGCTGTTGTTCTTCTGCAGTGCTGGTGTAGAAGAGCCAAGTGCCAGGAGGAAAACTGGTGAAGGGGAGAGGAGATCATTCCTGATTAAACAAACAGATTCCCTATTTCAGTATACTTTCATCCCTTTATGTAATAACTGCAGTTCCAACCTCAAATTTAAACTTGTGTTTCCTAAAAATGTGGTAGAGACCTAAGTATACTGTGTTTTGAATGTACACAATATTGTATCTAAAATTGCCTAGATTAGATATGTGGGTGGGACAATAGAAATGTTTAATGCAGTCAAGTAAAAGTAAACTATAACCTTTATAAGAGGCACGAATTTGAGAATTGGCATAGATGCGACTCGGCTACGGAGAAGCACAGCTCAGATGGAGGAATGTGTTGGCAGGACTGCAAGTAGTTGTGCACTCTTCAAATCTGGCGTTTATTCTAGAGAAGCAAGAAGAAAGCTATTGTTGAGTGAAAGCCACAGGAAGTCAGATTCCACAAATCATGCAGGAGACACAGAAAACCAAACCAAAAAACCAAACTAATGCTGCTAAGCACTGGCATGGGTATAAATGCCATAAAGTCACTATCCATCTGATTTCACAAATAACTCAACATGCCAATATACCCATAAAAAACAAAACAATACATGACAAAAACTGATCATCAATAATATTATGTCTGTTGAGGGATTAAATCAATGGCCTTGTTCATCTAGTTGCAATATAATTATCTGCAGAAAAATAGTTTTCTAGGATCGACACTCATTTGATTATTGTCTTGGTGAAAGACAACTATTTATCTAGCCAAACAATTTTGTTTGACCAATCACCCATGTTAATTAGACACAGAACCTCTGGCTAAAATATTTTTCAGCTAGATCAAACTTATAAGGTTAAAAAAATAACAAAAAAAGCAACCTCAATAATTCTCCTTCATAACTCTCCACAAGGTGGCAGTGTTGTATCTTTCATAAAATATTATTCCAAGCCAGAAAGCTGAGTGTCATGCTAAAACACAAACCCTTAGCAAGTGTATTTGTAGAAAAATGATCCAAAGTTGAGTCAAATAAATTATAAAAGAAATTCACTTCAAAGTAAAGAAAATTAGTGAATATTAGAGCCGGTCCAAGCTACACATTCAGGAAAATAGCGCTGCTGGAACAAAAATAACAGAGCAAGTCATGTTCAGGGAGGTCAAATTAACCTCCAGGTTGAGTCCTCCAGCAGATGAACTGTCCCAGAGTCATCTGCAGCAAGATTATTAGAGACATTGCCATCCTGCAGAGTGATTCCTCAAGTCTGAGGGCACTTAAAGGAGAACAAGGAAAGTATGACGAATCTCCTGTCACTCACTGGGACTGGCAATGTAGGGCATGGAAAATAAAGATGGATAATGGAATAGCGGAATGGGGGGCATCTCTGTGTCTATTCAATGTGGTTACAGTCAATTGTAACCTTCCATTCAGGGAGACACCACTGTTCTTATCCAGACAGGCATATAGGGCAAAAACACAGTGATAAGACTGTTTTGTTGCTGTAATGTTGACAGCTGACAGATGCTATCATGGGGTTGGACACAGGTGACAGATGAGGCTGCAGAAGTTGCAGACCTGTCAATTCTCATAGCTGGAAATGTCAGCTCCTCCATTTTTGACACTATTATCATTCTTCAGTTGAGTATCGTCTCAGGCACCTTCTTGATTCTGCAGTCACTCGTCCACTGAACAAAAAGACATTTCCTCCATCATTTGGAATATTCAATAGCTGGTATCTGTGAGGAAATCCTGGTGGCAGAAATCGTATTGTCTCTGTTTTTTATTAAAATAATAAGAGTATCGTGTTTGGATTATTACTAACATATACTAAATGAAAACACAGATTGTGGTGTTTCTACTTTAGGCTAATTAGAATATTTCAGTAAAATCTGTCAGCTGCAGACTAATCTGCACAAACATGCAATAAAATGTCTTGAGTGAGTTTCAGCTCAGAAAATGTTCCTGCCACGCAGTGTTTGAATCTACATACCCTCTCACCTTTTCCTCTTACCTGCCTGGAAATCTGAGACTTAGTTTAAGCAGACGATTCAGACTGACTCATACAGACGTGACTCTTCGTGAACCCAGTTGTTGGTGTTTGTCAACACTTTACAAACAAGATATAAAGGTATGAAAACCTTCCCATCAGTCATGTGCACGTAAAAAACAAACAACAAAAAAAACAGTTAAAATTTTATTTTTGCTTGCTTGATTCATAGAAATACTCTGAAAGGATGATCGGTCCCAAAAAACAAACAAACAAACAAACAAAAAAATCAGTTCATTTATTTGTGACTGGATTCATCACTCTGTATTTTTGAAGTGCCTTTTAAGAGATAACTGTTAAAATGTGCCAGCATGTCTACATGGAAAGATCTTTTTTTTTGCTATTCTAAATGTTTGGGTTTAAAAACATACACAAGGATTTAAAACAAAAATGTACAACTTTATTAAATTACTTTTCTTTAAATCATAAGTGCAATTACTTTCAGAAAGAATGCTTAAAATCCCATTTCTAAAATATTAAAACATCTTAATCCTTGTTTGTTACTATTATACCATGTGCTCCATACAGTCGGAGAAAAACGGTCACTCTAAAAACATTCTCTGGCACTTAATAAAAAAACTTTTAACCATCGGAAAAAGATGGTTTTATTTAATAATTGGCCTTTTGTGATAATTTGTTTTGGAATTGAGAGTTCAACAGTGGTGCAGTTTATAGCACTGCTGCCCTATAGCAAGAAGATCTAACAATGGATGAATGGATATTTGTTACTTTGCAAAACCTTTCTGTACCTTGATATTAGTAACCAGCCAAAGACTAATAATTTGAATAACTTCACAGGTGGTAATCTGTTAATATTTCAAAACATTTTTAAAAGATTTCTCACTACAGTATTTTTATTCCTGTTCTTACCTTTAACCCTCTCCAGGCAGAGGTTGCAGATTTGCAACAGCTAAATGCTGTTGAAATGCTGTTTAAATGTCTCTCTCAAAAAAAGTCTGAATTG
>CAEFZY010071224.1:0-11438 GCA_903066815.1 Brachyrhaphis roseni
TTGCTGCTGTGTTACTGCCGTGTCACAGGCACTGTTTGGAAAGAAAAGCTAAGGTATATTATTAAAACTTTGAAAACTCTTTCTGTATGTAGGCACATGCGGCTTATAGACAGGCGCGGCCTATGTATGCACAGAATTGTTTTTCCATCGGAAATGTACTGGGTGCGGCTTATAGACAGGTGCGCTCTATAGCCCGGGAACTGCTGTAAAATGATCTAACTACAGTGAAACTGACATATTTTTATTTAAGGTTATTGTACCATGAGAGTCTTGTTCCAGCTTCTGGCCAGTGTAAAAGTTGGTCTTGCCCTCTGTTTTTGAATTCACAATATGAGCAACATTTAATTTTTTTCAGTAGCTTTTGTTTAAAACACCAGCTGATAAAATGTCTACTCTTAGCTAGATCCGTTTGCTCCAATGAAATTGCCTGAAATAGCTTTACTGTGCTACGGGAACAAAGAGGAAGAGTCCAGCAACAAGCTAGCTAACATAGCTCATGTTGCTCTATAGACTATGATAATTCCTTCTGCTGCTATAAAGCTCTTAGCGATATAAAAGATGGGTTTTAGACTGTTAAAAGACTGCAAGACATCTTTAAAGTAACTCATGGGACTCATTGTATTCTTAGCAACTGCTAGCTAGAAGTAAATGAGATAGCAGCTGGGTGTTTTAGTTTTTAGAAAACGTTTACCTCTTTCAATATCGTTTCTACTAAGGTGATGTCACACTACACAACATGCTAACGCGAGGGTATGTTAAAAAATGTAATAACTCAGAACACCAAACTGGGGGACTTTTTTCAACAATGCTACGTCGTTAGCATTAGCAACAACTCATGTCAAAAATAAACCGTTTTTGAGCGAATATAATAAACCTTGACACATAAAAGATACTGATTATACAAAGAACTTATAACAAGAAACCAGTGATAGTGAAGTAACATTTTATTTGTTTAACTCAGTAATGCACAGTTAAATAAATAAAAGCGGATTTTTGTTGTCCTATTTTATGAACAGTGCCATTTTTTGTTGTGTTTTTTTTTTTTTTCGTGTAAAACATAAATAGGATCTGCTAACATTCATCTGTATGGTATGGGATGAATCTGAACTCTTGGATGAAGTTTATTTAAGGACAAGAATCTTCACTAGTGTTTTGCTGTTCCACTTTAGCATATATATTCTTCTTCCCACCACCCTACACAAACGGCCTGTCATCAGATCAGCTCTTCCTGTCTTTAATGGTCTATGGTTGTTATCTATTTGGACAGGCTTCCAAGTAGAAATGATGGCGGAGGAGAAAGCGTCATGTGATGTTTTACTTGTTATTGTTTGTTGTTGTTTTTCTCAACGGGGCCAGCAAAAAGCACAAGCAGAGCACATAGTGCGAATGTGCAAAAATTGATTTTAATTGTTAAAAATCCTTTGCTTTGTGGTCTTAAAGATTTTTTTTAATGTCAGGTGTTTTGAGCTTGTTTTTTTTTTTATAGTCCATTCTTTTTGTCCTAATCTTTTTATCTCTCAGAGATGATTGTTTTGTGTTCTTAAATGAAATCGAGCATACAACCACTTTAAACAAAGAGCAACCTTTTATGTGCCATCCGAATGCATCGATGTACTGTAGTTAGCAAATCCACCACCAGATGGCACCGCAAGGCTTAACTTACATAAAGAACTTGTTCTCCGTATTCAAATTGCCCACCCAGAGACATAGCTGCCACTTTGCCTTTGACTTTTCATCCTTCCATCTATCTCTATCAGTTTGTATCCTTGACACTCTTTATCAAACCGGTGCCAGCATTCTTTCTCTTCTTCAACGAAAAGTTGTGTATACTTCTATAAAAAGGCAAGAAATGCTACATCTATTTATTTTTTAGAAGCACACAAAGCAAATTGTACATACTATATTTATTCTATATGTAAGGTTGTTTATTTTGTCATTTTCTTTTGGCTGAGTCCGTTTGTCATCAGTGTTGTCAGATTTCCTATCTGCAAATGGCCAGCATTTTGGTACTCATTGTAATATGACAGCAGTGAGCTTAATGACTATCACAGTGCCTAATAGGAGTCTTCACATGAACAGATTATATACAGATATGTCCCTCCTGAAATGAGGAACGCATCCGTCGATGAAATGAGACGGTCTTAATCTTTCAGAGCCAAGCTCAACTCTTAGAGTAACCAGTCAGGAGTTACGTAAGCCACAGAGTAGCGTTTGTTTAATTAGATTGAATAAATAAATGATGTACAGTGTGATTATTGCAATGTGTGAATGTGAAAATGACTGCGGCCACCGATAGCAGAGGTGTGACCATCGCTTTTTGTTCATGTGGCACCGCAGACATCTGGGAAACAATAGAAGTGAGCTTCCAAGATAGAAAGTAGACGTTGTTCCAAAAGCAATCTAATAACACTCACCACCCAGCTTCTGCTTTGTATAACCAAGTGCTTTAAACTATTGAGCCCTGATAGGGAATCCCACTGACAGGCCGCCAGCATCCGCAGCCAGATCGAGCTGTTGAACCATAATGTCCACCCGTCCACTGCGCTGCCTTTAGGGAGTACTGATGTAGACAAATGCAGTCTTGTAATGTCTGACGTCTTTTACATGTTTGTCTTCTAAAAAGCCCCCCTTCTGTGAGGCAGGAGGAAGGCTTTCTCTCTGCAGGACATTGTAATTTGCTGGAAATAAATAAATGACTATATTATTTCATACAGTTGCTTTGTTTGTGTTGTTCTTTTGTCTGACCACTGTGCCGACATCATAATTATTCTCCTTGAAGCAGACGGCACGCTCTGTATTTGCTCTGTTGTACTTTGTGATGAAAGCCAGGGATTTTATCAAACTCCTGAGATGGGATTATCGACGTTGTGTAATGTGTGATTGATTTACAGACCACCTGTTTTGTCGTTTCAGTTCTATATTCTAATTGTGTTTAGACATTTAGAAAAACATTCTTGAAATGCAGTTTCTGATCAAAGATAATGTAGTTCAAAATTCCAATTTGTGCTCTCTTACATTTTTGTTGGGTTAACGTATGAATATAACAATTCAAGCGTTTATTGGAACAAGCACTCAGGTCTGGTTGGTCTCGTCAGCAAGGCGGGGCAGCAGAAGGGAGACACGTTTCTTAAAAGCTCTTAGAGCATCCCGCTTTGAAGAGTTCTGCTAAGTTTGATTTATTCTTTTGACTGACCTTAGATTTGTTTTAGCTGTAATGATCTGTATCTATGTCAATGTTCTTTGGTACCATTTATTGTTTTTGTTGCTTGGGTTTATTTAATTAAGGCTTGTTTCTTGTTTTCTGATTACTTTTCAGGGTCCGTCCTGTAAATCACTCAGGGTTTTAAGAGCCTGCTAGTTGATGTCACTGTATCAACTAGCAGGCTCTGCTAGTTGATGGTCGTATATGTGACCTAAATAAATCAACCTAAGATTTCCTTTTATTGGTTAAATTTCATCCAAACGTCACGTCTCCTTAACCTTTGCTAGTAGTGTATCCCAAAAGAATTCAATGTTTCCTGTGTGACTGTAAATAACTATCCATTTATCCTGTTTGGTTTGTTTTCCCCCATTTACACCTCAAGAAATCTGTTGTTGGAGACATTCAGGAGACCCATTCATCCTGGTAACAGATCTGGTCACAACAACAGAACTAATTGTTACGGACTCAGAGTCCGTCTGCCGGTTGGTTGGAAACTTGGCCCCCATAACTGAGCGACATCTGGTTAAAGACTCGCTCTCATCCTACAGCCCTGCTGACTGTCTTTTGGAGGCCACCATGTCATCGGCTCATTTTACTTTTCTACTTTCAGCTAATGTTTTGAAAATGTAAAATGTTTCTTAGCTAGTTGATATATTGACTACGCTTGGTTTCTACAAGAAGCACATTGACACAATCCCATAAGTAGATCTGCTTTATTGACTGAGCAGCCAAGGACTGAGGTAGGTTACAAGGAGGTTCAGAAACCCAAAATGCATACATGTACTTAATCAGAACTCTTTATTTCTACACAAGTGCTCAATGTAAATATTATTTTCATGTAATTAAATACATGTAAAATAGCAGTTTGGATTAAGTAGGAATATTTAAGGTTAACAGTGTAAAACATGTCAGTATTATATGCAGTAAAACAGGAATGACAGGTTAGCTTGTTAGCCGGAGATGAGCAGAGAGTTAATATTGTTCCTTTGAAACCCTGCAGGTGGATGCAGATGTTTCTCTCCATTCTGCCCTCCTCCCTCGGCCTCCTCCCCTTTTCCTTCGGGAAGGTCGCTGGGGGTCAAGTGGATGCTGAGGCCTTCAGCGCCAGCGTCCTGCAGGGCCTGGGGTTGACCTTCACAGGTCAGCAAAAAGGTTTAGCAAATGAGCAACACTAGAACAGGAAAAGAACTGAGTGCAGAGCAGACATACCAGCTTCAGCTTTACTGCGGACAACAAGACTGTCCACCACCATTTTCTCCAGGACCTTGTGTGACACGTTCTAAGGGAAAATCCAGAGAGTCTGACTCAGTGATGAGGATCAAAGAACAGACAAATTGTAGTCAGTAATCTGAATGGACTGATAAGAGTGAAGCACTGAGCTCCTGGTTTTCCCTTCCATTCAGGATGAAGGGACAAATGGATAATCTTATTATCCTCTTGTGTGTGTGTGTGTGTGTGTGTCGTGTTCCCCGAGGACAAATGACAATGCTGCCTGTTGCATGTGACGAGTAGCCAATCAGAAAGTGAGTTGATGGAAACACAGACGCAAACCGAAGACGACCAAAAACAACTGTCCAGTGGACACCAGAGACATCTTTGTTCAGATGACCCTTAACCTTTACGTCTTGCACCTCAGGCATTGTAGGAGTCATGTATGTATACATATTTGGAACTTCATACAAAATGTTATTTTGTGTTGACATGAGTTTCATTTGTTGCCATTTGAAAAAGTTAAGCATCTGTAATTGTATCACGTTTAAGTTTATTACGTGGTGCCTTTTGATTGGTTATTGACTAATTAGTTTATGAAAGATGAAGGCACTGGCTCATTGTAGAAGTCTGGCACCTTGAGAGTAACACAGTCTTTTTGTTTTGAATTTGTTTGTTATTTTTTATTTTATTTTATTAAGTCCATTAAAGACTTAGAGATGACCATCGGATTCAAGACCTCTATTTTTTAATGTGTCGCGTACGAAAGAGCTTTAAGGGGCCAGACTAGTGAGAGGTAGTTTCAGCATTAGGCGTTCTCTCACCTCTACACGCTGTTCCTTATGTACAAATGCACAATACAACCAGCTGACGGCATTTAAAAGAGCCACTACTGTGTATCTGGAAGAACTGAAAGGACCCAAATGGAAAGCAACAGGAAGTGAACTGGCAGGTCAAACACTAGATGGCGCTGTGAAGCTGAATGAAGAGCATCTCTGTCCCTCGCTGTGGGATAGTGAGTCTGTTTGTGTATGTGTGAGCACCGTGTTGCGCAGCTGCAGCAGCAGGGTGAGCGAATCTGTGAGTTTGTCCTCCAGAAGAGACAGACGTGTCTTCTCCGCCTCGTCCTCAGGCCTCTTTGGAGACACACACACACACACACACCGCTCTGTCCTGCTCATTTGAACTTCAAATATTTATTCTCTCCAACCCTAATAATGTCCCGTTTTATAGTCATTGTTATGCTTAATGACATCATTATCAGAGCTATTTAGGACAAATAGCTCTGATAACCATCATTCTAATCAGGTTGTGATCACAATGCAAATTCAGAATACCAGTAATAGATCTGGCGTACCATGACTGACCTTAATACATACAATTATGTTTGGATGTTTTACTGGTTAAGATGCTACAGCTAACAAAGACTGCTGGGTACATTGTAATGAAGGACAGCCAACCATATTTAGGTTTACTGTCATCAATACTTTTGCTTAGGTCTGGTTTTTAGCTGACTTTAGGTAATAACCACTCACCTTTACCTTTCCAAAGCGTCCGCATCCATTGTCCTCCCGTTGGTTTGGCCCCGTCCCGCTGCAGCAGTCTGTGCCGTCTGCAGTGGAGCCGGGGCGCTTCTGGAGATCCAAGCGACTCGGAGAGAGAGGATGATGATGGACTGTGTTGCTCTGACATCTGGAAGATCACAGGCGGCATTGGATCCCTCTCTACACAAACATTCAGTTATGAACAACAGAGCAGGACGACGACAGACCCTCCGCCGCAGCCGGGACTGCGTGAGGCCACGCCCTTCTCCTTTGAGGAGCAACAGTTTCCCGTCTCCTTCAGTCTCCCGTCGTCTTCCTCTTCGTCAGAGGCGGCTCTCCCTTCCACCGCCCGCTGCAGACCGTCTGCATCTGGGGAAAGAATGAGCTGGAGTTAAACCTTCAGGCGTGCCGTGTCCGCAGCTGTCCGCACTGCTCCAGCTGTCTCACCACTCGGGTCCTCAGGTTGACTCCACTGGCTCTCAGAGAGGCAGGTGCAGCCGATTCTGCTGGAGACAGAAACAAAGACATTTAGTGGGGAAGGATAGAAATTTTTGGACATACCGCATCGATCTTTCAGAGTCTTGCCGACTTCCGATCACTTCAGTTGGAGAAATGTTCCCTGATTTCAAAACTTTTGGTTGAAGTGTCCAGTGTGGCAGCAGAGCCAGAGAGATTTTATCTTCCAGATCAACAACAAAACACCTGAAATACTTGATTACACAAGCGGGTGTGCAAAATCAGGTTCATGGGGACCAGGAGGAAGTTGTGAGACTGTCGGGCCACAGCAGATGAATCATTCATAACAGAGGCAATCGGTTAATTTCACTGTTTATCTAAAGTCACTCAAATCACAATCAGTGTCACTGTGGAGAAAAAGTTACTCTCATTCAGCTGCTTGATGTGCAATGACACGGTGTGGATTCTCTGTTCAGCTTGTTGAGCCGAATGAAAATGAAATCAAATTGAATATACTGTGAGCCATTAATATTATTTTGAAAACTGACGGGTAAAAAAAACATTATGAACTGATTCAGCAGAAATGAGGGACAAGGATCAAGTCTAACAGGGTTTGTGTCAGTATATTATAAGCCTGGCAGCCCACCAGGCTTTACTTCCTCCATCCACACCAGGCTAAGAATAATATTTACTTTAAATATGTTGTTTTGTTTTTTTCTACACCAGTAACAGTGACATTAAAAACAGATTTAGCTAGGTTTATAGTTGAAGCATTGAACTGGGCGTGAGGAGGTCTGCACCGTCGGCTTATGATGCCTGCTAGTGCACCTCTGAATTTTTGTGTCTCTTAATGTAAAAACTGTGTTTTTATGTTGGGCTGCTGCTGGGCTGCCCTGTCGCCTCCACCACTGGCCGACTGCAGCCTCTGTGGCAACCTGACTGCTCTCAGGGTGTGAGGAGTGTAGACGTCAGGAGAGGACAGAGGCAAATGAAGTGAAACTGGATCTTGAAACATGCCCAGACACAGAACTCTGCTGCTCACCCGACCGAACCCGGCGCTGTACCTGTACTGCAGCAGCTCCGCCTCCAGCTGGGTGATCTTGGACTGGAGCTGCGGCACCAACCGGGCCTGTTCCTGGATCAGCCGGACCTTCTGCAGCCCCACGTTGAGAGCCTCTCTAGCTTCCTCTGCCCGCCTCCTGTCAGCATCACAGATTGTCAGAAATTTCCAATAAATTCACTTTATTTATTTTCTTTTTTTTTTTTTACATTTCTGAATATTTAGAGCACCTGATCTGGCTGTTCTCCCTCCTCAGGGACGACTCCGCCCCCTGCAGCTTGCGAACTTCCTGGTAGGCCCACTGCAGCTCTTCCTCCAAGCGCTCATTGAATTTGATGGCCTCCTCTAACTGCCCGTCACGTGACGACCGAATCAGTTTCAGTTCTCTCAGCAGGGGGTCTCTGATGTCCCACCTCCTCTGTCCCTTCCGCGTCCCGTCTGGCTGGCGTTTAAGTCTGTCGGTTTGTCCCGGTTTCCCCTGCGTGAGAGCGCCGCAGGGCGCGGGAACAGAAAGGGTGGCCCCTTGGCTGCAGGGGCCGGCGGGGGTCCGGCTCCTCTCCCGTCTGAGGGCGACCTCCAGGGCCAGACAGCGAGCGTCGCTCCCCTGCAGAGCAGAGCGCAGGTCCTCTACCAGCTCCCTGAGAGCGCCAACCTCAACTGGAGAAGACGCCACGTTAAGAGGTCAAGTTCACTATAAGTCAGCGTGAAAAATTTTTTACTTTTAAAAAAAAAAAAATGGAGATACCACCATGACTTGCCCAATAAAAGCAATTCATACATTTTAAAAATGAAAGAAAACTGAACCCTTCATCACTGACTGAAGTTCTCCCCTGGTGCTTTTCTCCAATCATTTACAAAATATCTGCAACTGATATAAGACTAAATTGTAACATCACAGGGAAGTTGAATTATTCAGCAATTCAATTTAAAAAACTCAAAGTTTCTTTACACATAAAATGATTCTGTGGGTTTCAGCAAGTCAAACTTCTAAACGGTGAACAGACAAAGCACTTTTTCAATCACATTCCTCATTTTCAACTTTGGTTTTAGTGCCTTGCTCAGGGGTCATCAAGATGTGACCAGAGAAAGCTGAAATCAAACCTACAACCTTCCGATCATAAGACGACTATCCACAGAGATACAGTCAACGCTTCGATGAAACCTAACACGAAGTTTAAGATTAAATTTAAGACAAACTACAAATACAACAGTTTGTTGGGGGATCCTACAATCAGTCATAGCAAAAAGTGACATTTTTGAAGGTTTGTTTGCGGTTCTCCCCACAGTGCCACAGAATCCACCTGGCCTTGTCAAGGTTCGCAACAAAAGTGAGGCAGTAGGGAAAGCAAATGTTATCCAGCCAACTGATGATGAATTTGCACTTATCTATGATAGATGCAAAACATCGAGCTATCTAGCAAGCAAAGGTACATTAGCTACTAGTAACATGTTCTGTCACCTTGAGACAGAACATAGTGACAATGTCTGCATGCAAATCCAACCTCTGCTTGAAATCTTGCAAGAATAAAAAAAGCTACATAAATGAGAAGATACAACACCAGGGTTTCCCCCCAGTGTATTAAAAGCCTGGCAGGCCGCCAGGCTTTACTTGTGCTTATTTATTTAAGTCTTTTTAAAAACTATAAAAGGCTTTATAGTTGGTGTTCAGGTATTGATCTTCCAATCTTTCAATAACACATAATTATCAAGTGATATATTCAAATTTCCTGTCAACTTTAAACATTTTTTAACTCAAAAACTCGACGGCCGGCTGGGTGAGTGACCGCCGTAGCCTAACCGCCAGGCTTAGCAAGTTTTCTGTGGAAATCTTTGCGACACTAAACAGTCCTTTCACCACAAAACTGAAGACCTGTGATTAACGTATCAACGTTTTTCTCTCTAATTAATTTAAGACATCTTAAGGCCTTAATATTTGATACGTTAGTTTAAGACTTTGGATGACTTTGTAAGGATGCACAGACGACAGCCTGTAGCTAAAAGCAGGTTCTACAGGTTTTCAGGAAATTTGAAAATCGCAAATTGCCTATAAAAAAGCTTTTTAATTTATAAATGTTTGATAATGACACTTTGCTAAATATTTAACTTGCTAATGAAATGTGTAGTTTGTAGCTGAATATGTAGTTGTTGTTTTTTTTTTGCTAAATAAACTAAATATTTAGCTTAGAAACTAAATGAAATGAATTTGCATATTAGCTAAACATTTAGCTTTGAAATGAAATATTTAGTTTGAGGCTAAATATTTAGCTTGCTAAATAATTCTTTAGTTTTAAAGTGTGACATTTATAAATGGTGAATGATGAAAATATGACATTGAGAAAAGAAAGGAAGTTTTTTTTTTCTTGTAACAAGCTAAATAACCCAAATTATTGCTGTTCATTTTTAACTGTGTAACGTTACAAATGACACCTCATGTTTAGCCGGCTGGTCTGACTCCTTTTGACGCCTGCAAGGCTTCGGTATGTTTACCGGATCACACTGTCAGACTCCTAAACGATCCTTATGTGATTAAAAAAAGAAAAAAGTGAAGGATCCAGAAATGAAATGAGAGAACGGAACAAGAGAGGAAACGTGTTGAACGAATAGGTACTCATAAAATCTTTGTCTCCTTCCACGGCTCTGTCTGTGAAATGCTGCTGATGTAACGAAATTATAGGGGATTAGAAGTTAAATCTAGAATTTCCTGTAAAATCGCGTCACTAAATGTTCCGTCCCTCACAAAACTTGCTCAGATTTGGTCAGGTTCTGACCTCAAACTTCACTGTATGTTCAGGTGGGATTTTATGTGGCTCACAGCAAAGTCAGGCATAACATATTCATTTATTATATTTGCTAATAAATTTCAAAGTGACACAAACACTGTTCTCTGGTACCCCTAAATAAAAAATACACTGCAGCCAGACAACTAATCAATCCAAAATATCAACAATATTGAGGCCAAGTCAGTATCGGTATCGGATCAGTACTTTAGTTTCAGATTCTTTCTTGAAATCTTCGTAGTTGCTAAACTTTCTACCGCAGAACAAATTCTGTTTTGATTTTTTTTTTTTCTTTTGCAGTTTGTGTATTTGGAGGGAAAAAATGCACACAAATTAGTTTTGTTTTTCTAATTTCTGCTGCTCTTGTTAAAATGTTATCAAAGCATTTTGTGTGCACCTATAGAAGTTTTGTCCAAATTCTATCAACTCACAACTCACACTAAAAAATACTTTATTAAGCCCAAAGGAAAAATGAAATGTTTACAATCTGCAATCTTCAAATCAGCCAAAAATAATAGTTCTTATGTATTATCGTAGAATATTATGATTAAATTAATAAAATAACTTAAAAAAATCCCACAAAACACCTAAAGGTCAGAAGTTTGATGATATACCAAACTTAAATAATTAAAAGTATCGTATCAGTATCGGTCCTGTATTTACTTGGAATCGTTGTGATACCGATATGTAGTACCGCACACCTCTATTCACATTAAAGATAGAACTGTTAGAACCGCCCAGTCAAAGTCCACACCTACATTCAACTGGATGTCTTGAGCATTGAAGATGACAGAAGCTCTGCATCCAAACAGCCTGAGTTGGAGCTGAGATGTAAATAATAATAATTCTGGGTAAACAAACTCACTGAACAGAAACATTATCTAAATAGTCTCCAAGGAGCATGAATAGTTCTATACAGTGGCGCAAAAGGCCGCTATGCAGTGTATGCAACGCATAGGGGCGCTGCACTAGAGGGACGCAACTACGATGTGGGGAATTTTTTTTTCTAGTCAGCATTTTATGTGCTTAACAGCTATTTATGGATGAAATAATCAATAACGGAGGAACAGCACATATTAGGCGCCCCTCCCCTCCTGCCAGCCGCTCTCCCTACCATACAGGCAGCTCGGGCACGTGACCCTTCGAGAAGCGCTGAGGCGCGTTTTTTTTTTTCTTTTAAATTTGAATTG
>CAEFZY010071233.1:0-13644 GCA_903066815.1 Brachyrhaphis roseni
AAGTGGCTGGGGAGAGGGAAGTCTGGGCCTCCCTTCTGAAGCTGCTACCCCCGCGACCCGACCCCGGATAAGCGGAAGACGATGGATGGATGGATGGATGAATTTATAATTAACTGCTAGACATTTTTGGTGCAACAGTTATTCAAAGTCTACTAGAAAGTCTGTTTCCCCTCAAGACCATTAAATATTCCAGAAAACAACATTACGTAATCAGGTCACACTCGTTTATTGTTTCATTCGTTATAGAGAAAACTGAAGTTGTAAATTTTTTAACATAACATATTAACTTACAAATTAATACAAGTTGTATTAATATAACTTAAGTTAGCCTATATAAACATCAGACTTTTTGTAAACATATAAACAACAGGGCATGCATTTATCTACTGTGACCTAAGGGTACATATAAGAATATGCCTTACACAATGTAACATTTTGTCATGACTAAAAAATTTGGTGGAAAGTCTCAATCTATTGAAGTTTTATCTCAGTTTGCACAAATCCGTTTGCAAGGTACCTAATGAAACAAATAGGGATGTTTTTACCTCTAAACAGTTGATGTATAAGGCATAAAGTTCTGATTTATCATCTTCATCCACAAATCTGCTGTCTTCCACTGTTGATAAATGCTGCTGCAAATATTCCTGGACTTCATCAAAGCTGAAACAAATATGTAAATCAATACCTGAATGCAGTTTATAGAAATAGTTGTTAGTGCAATAGGAAGCTAAAGTTTGTATAAACTTTACCAATCAAAAAGCTTGCTGAAAATAAAGTAACAATGTTTAAAACTTTTGTTTGCGCACTCTAACAGCTGTAATCTCCCAACCATAAATTCTCTATTACCATATTAATCTAAATAATTTTATTGCAGTGAAACAACATTTAGTTAAAGTACCTGAACTTCAGCAGTAGTTTGAGGATTACAGATCGCACAACAGGGTTTTTATCAGGCGACTCGTCAAAAGGTGACAAGTCTTTCGTTTGGACATCTTCATGTTCTGTTTCAAAAAGAAATAAAATAAACCCAGTAGTTGACATGACATCTTTATTATAAAATTATATTTTGATCTATAGCTTAAAACAGGAGATATATAGTCAACAAGAATAGAGCAGCTCAGGTTTGTTACATGTAGATCTGGAACCATTTTGCAATGTGACAAATGTAGGTGATTAAAAAATTAGAAAAATGCAACAATTTATAAAATAATTTCTTGTGGAGAAGTTTCAGAAATGATACCTGTCTCGATCCTCAGGTAAGACAACAGGTGTGTTATTACTTCTTTGCTTGGCGGTTTGTTGTCTTTGAAGCACACAGCAGAAAGCAGATCAATGAAGAAACCATTGCAGTGTCGTCTGAAATCTCCATTTTTCTTGAGGGAACCCCTGCAAAAACATAATAATCGAGGGTAATCTAAAGACTGTTTCTAGCCTCACTTCAGCTAACCAGATTTTATTACTTAGATAAACTTTTTTTAGGCCTAATCTAAACTCTACACTACTTTAACTCTATTTCGTATTAATATAGTGGAACTTGAGCAAGTGAATCACATAATTCAGCACATTATTTGAATTGTACTGATGAAATAACAGAAGTTCAATATTCAAGATCATTTTATCAAGAAACTATATTTAAAGAAACAATAAACTTTTTTTACCAAAATATTTTTATTGAGATTTTCCACATTGAAGATACAATCATGTAACTGTCATGTAATAATTTTGTAGTTATTACATGACAGTAATTATTCTTTCTCATATCAGAGAAGTGAAAAACAAAGAAAATAAATTTAATTAACAATAAACTTTGAATATTATTTAGTTATTCAAGGGTTCAGTGCTTACCGTATTTCCTCAGAGACACAGAGCTGAAAGCCGTCTGGTAAATCTCGTCTGCAGGTGGGACAGGATGTATTTCCAGAGTCCAGACTTTCTTTTATGCACTTCAAGCAAAACATGTGTTGACATGGCAAATCCACAGGCTCCTCAGGCTCTGCCACGCATACCCCACATTGAACGCCAAACCTTAAGGAAGTTGGGTTAAAGTCAGCTAAATAAAATTGTATGTAATTATTCTGGAGAATATTTGTCACATTTCCCCACCACATATTTTAAAAGAATATAAAAGAAGTAATTACTTAAATAGCCGATCAAGTGCTGCTTGTTTACAGGACTTCAGGTTTTTAATCACAGCTTCGAAAGGCTTGGTGACTTTTACATCTGAGTTATTCTCAAGGACCTTCAATGATTTAAAAAAAAAAAATCAATACAAAAATAATATCTGCAGTTACAGGAGTTTTGACTTTTTTGTTGCCTATGAAGAAAAAAACAATAATTGCTCAGGTAATTTATCAGAAATATTTATATTAAGAAACAAATGATTCCAACAATAGATGAATAAAAAAAGAATGAATACAGTAAATGTCATACTGCTAATTAACTTTGAGTCACCAAGCATCTACTCACCTTGCTCAAGGATTTCATGTGCTCTAGGACCAGTTCCTTGAGCTGAAGGTCTTCACTTTTAAAACCCAGCAGCAGATGTTCCACAAAGAGCGCGAGGATGTGAATACGTTTCCAGCCATTGCTAAAAAACAGAAAATATTCGGTATAGTACAAAAACAGATACAATTTTTGTTGCTGTTCACATAAGTACCTTTGGAAAGAATAATACTTTTATATCAACTGATATGTGCACATTCCAGGACACACTTGTTCATAAATGGCCAATGGCCCCTAAAACACTTGAAAAACAGCAATATTGTGATAAGAATATACAAGCATCTGGATGGATTTTTTAAACTGATTAACTTTGATGCAATAATATATAAAACTGCCTTGATTATTTTCTATGTCAGAGCACAAGATTGTGTTGTCAGCTTACTACACAGAATTCACTTCAAACTAACTACCGAAGTTTTTTAAAACTGTTTAATAGTGACCTGCTGTGTGACAAACTGAATTCACTCTGATGTTCTTCAGATATTGCTGTTCCTAAGCATGCATGTAACCAGTGCCAGACATTTTAGCTGCAAAACTTATTTCTACTATGACCATGATTTCAGTCTTTTTTGACACAAGATTTTACTATTCTAATCTAGTGAAGTTGAACTTAACTTAGGTAATTTGATCCACTTGGATGGAAATACAGTGAACTGTTTCCCTAACTTGCTTGTTCTCTTACTATACAGACTGAAAAACTGTATAGTCTACAGTCTTTGCTGCTCTTTGAAATTCCATCTCTTTTGTTTCTTGACTTAAGAAACAAAAGAAATTGAACTTTTGTTTCTTAAGTCCTGTGGAAGAGATTCGTACCTGATAAGATGGAGTTCTCCCTTGCATCGATTTCCATACTGATGGAGACTATGTTGAGAGAAAATCAGCTCCATAGACACCTGAAGCCTCTTCACCTGCCTCATCCATTGTCGGCAGAGAGCATCAGAGACTAAATTTTGGGGTTCCAGCTTCTCCACACAAGCCTTTGCCGCAAGAACATCTAAAACCTAAAAAAACCATAAAAAATGTTGAAGTCACCCAGTACTTTGTTTTATTACATTCTTCATGCATTTTGAATTCATTCATTCAACTCACTAAGCTTCCATGTGTGTAGGAAATCCCAAAGCAGAGAAAATAAAATAGCCTTAGGGTTTTTTTTATACACAATGTCTCCCTTATCTTGCATTAACAGCTATTAAATTCATAGAATGGGGGGTTAGACCCTCTTAGTTCATAAATTAAAATACTGTTACCATTTCAGGACAGTTTCTTCTGTGTTGGTTTCTTCGCAAAGGTGAAATAATTTCAGGTTGAAGAGAAATAATCCGTGAGAGGTTCTGAAGGCGCTTTCGGTAGGAATCGAAGGCAAAGTGGATGTGAAGGAGAGTAGGTTTTTCTGCATCTCGTTTTAGTCTCTGCACTTCATCAATACAACTGGACAGAGCTTGAAACAAGAGCTGAGGAGAAAATGCACAAGTGGATTTATAATGGCTTTATTTAACTGTAAAGTAAATAAAGTGACACAAGAATGTAAAAAAAAATCTCAATACATTTGGTTTGATTTTCTGGCAATGTTGTAATGATTTAAAACAAAATCTCAATATTAAATGGATGCATTTAATGACCATTTTCAATATTACCCAATAAATGACCTTTTAACAGAAATCACTCATTCACATAACATTTAACAAGGTATTTTCTTTTATAAAGACTAAAACACAGAGGCAGCTTCATCGGGACAACATGAGGTTTGTTACCCAGTAACTTTTCTGAAAGATCTGAGCATTGGACGGAAATTTCCATAAACATAAATATAACCATATATGAATGTAGAAAGTTAGGACCTTTATTTATCCTTACCTCTAATGCATCAACTGATGCCACTTTTATGGCCATGGAAACAAAGTCCTGAAGGTACCTCTCAAAAAGATCGTTCTTCAGTCGCTCATTCACATTTTCAGCCATGTACTTGCCAAATGATGTATTCAAGAACAACTCATGGAAATACTGAAATGAATTACCTGAAGGAAAAATTTAAAAATATTAATTTGTTAGAGGTTAGTCTGAAAAGAAAGATTTCAGTGTTTCAATATCATGACTTAAAAAGAGCAAAAAAATGTTTACAAGACCATTTTCATAAAGTTTATTTACTTTGATGTCTAAAAGATTGCATCATGAGCTCATCCAGGAAGTCTTTGATACACCAGCTGAAGGGCATGCGACAGCGCATGGTGTTCCCACCTATGTTGTGGTTTTGCACAACTAGCATGCTGAAAGTCAGAAAAACAAAACAATGAATATCTGGTACAAAAATCCTCCAATTGATACTACATATTCTATTTTTTTAAAGGTCATAATACCGTTTGAATTAAATATAAAGGTTTACACATTCAGCTTAATTGTTTGGATGAAATAACTGGATTCTTTACAGTAAACTATGAACAGGACATAAAAAATTCCTTTCAATTGTTAGTTGTCCAAGTAAGTAAGAAAGGTCTCCAAGTTGGTTTTAATTTATACGGGACTGGTACATGGCACTATTAGACAAGGCACATTTATTTTTACAGTATCAGTATGAAATGGCAAATGGGCAAAATGACCAGCAGCAAGAACCAATGCTCTGATTCGGTAGAAGTCATCCCACCTCTATTACCCCACTCTCAGAGTGAGGTCGTCACAGGTCTGCATTAAATGGCTTTTGTATAAGTGCAAGCCAGCCTGCCAAGTTCAAGGAAGTAATGTAGTGATGACATATGGTTTGTGCGACAAGCTGTCCACAGGATTTAAAATGCAAACAACACTCATTTTCAATGAGAAGAGTAAGCATTTAAGCATTTGCTTGGCAAAAAACAGAATTGCTACACTGAGTTTGCTTTGAAAAGACTGGAAAATGTTGACTTTCAACAAAGGCTTTACGTGTCGCGCTGAGATCAATGCAGCACAATACCTCCTGTTGTCCTGAATTGGCAACTTTAATTTTAATTTTACTGTATCCACTTGTAATTTTTGAAAGAGATAGCACAAAAAAAGGCAACAAGTTTTAGTCATTTTGTTATTAAAATATTTTGAGAAAGGGGCTTAGAAAAGCAGTCAAAATAACTTTAATCTAAGACAATTCTGGTTGTGTAAAAACAAAAAAGAGATTGAAGGTTATGAGCTTGAACAGATTCACTGCATCTTTTGTCAACCTCTGAGTTGGAAGGATATTATCTGAACAAAATCAAAATTACTTACTTGATCTCTTTTACAAAGGGCACACTGAGCATTTCTTTGCTGCCAAAAATATGAAACCATAGGTTCCTCATCTCCTCCCCTTCATCCACCAGCACGTCTAAATTGCAATCTTTGTCAATGACTGAAACCAAGTTGGCTAGAAGTGGAGTCACGACTGCTTGTATTTTCCTCCACAGTGTGTGTCTGTAAGAAGTAATTTCAGCAGAAAACCACTTAACCCCTGGTGTCACAAACAAAATATTTTCTGAATGCAACATGTCATTATAAACTAAATCTATTACTGACTGGTGGCCAATTGACTCCTTTTAAAGAAGACACCATAACTGTAATATAAGAAATCAATAGAATTAATGAGAGGCTTACACAAACGTTCCTCCCTCTTGAAGGGCACTGACATTAGAAGCTTGATCTAGGACCCAGTCTTTTGGCTGACTGAGGATGTTGGCCTCATACTCTTTCAACAAGGAGTAGAGATGCTTCCTCACAAGATCTGCAAATACACCTAAAAAACAAAAATATTTTTCTCATCTTTTTAGGACAATATAATTTCTGTTTTACAAACAGTTACCCATTTTTCAAATCAAATCAAATTTTATTTGTATACCACCTTTCAGCAACAAGGTATTTCAAAGTGCTATACATCATAAAAACAGAAAAATACAAAGTTATAGAACATACAGTCAACAACATTACATTTTGCACATCAATGTTTCATGATTAGGTTTCAAAAGCAACTCTAAACAGCTGAGCTTTTAGTCTACATTTAAAGGAACTCAGTGTTTCAGCTGTTTTGTAATTTTCTGGAAGTTTGTTCCAGATTTGTGGTGCATAGAAGCTGAATGCTGCTTCTCCATGTTTCGTTCTGGAGAAACAACAGAACCAGAAGACCAGAAAGGTATGGAAGGTTGATACAACAGCAGCAGATCTTTAATGTATTATGGTGCTAAGCCGTTCACTGATTTATAAACTAACGACAGTATTTTAAAGTGTATTCTCTGAGCTACAGGGAGCCAGTGCAGGGACCTTAAAACTGGTGTGATGTGCTCTAACTTCCTGGTTTTAGTGAGAACGCGAGCAGCAGCGTTCTGGATCAGTTGCAGCTGGAGGATTGATTTCTTGGGAAGACCTGTGAAGACGCTGTTGCAGTAATCAATGCGACAAAAGATAAACGCATGGATGAGTTTCTCTGGATCCTGCTGAGACATTAGTCCTCTTTGTCATAAAGTGCGGGTGGAGGGTGATGAGGCAGATGCAGTAGACCCAGGTTGAAGTGAAATGAAGATGATTTTAATGATGAAAACAATCCAGAAAGTCCAAAAACCAGGCGGCACAGCTCAGCGGAAAACTAAGGCTCATCACTGGTAGCAACTGGATGGCAAGTCAAACAGGACACCATAGACACATACGACTAAGACACGACAGAAACGCTGAGACAGAGGAGACATTAAATACACAGGAGGTAATCAGGGAACGAGACACACCTGGGAGCAATCACGGGGGAGACAGGACAACACGGAGAACTCAGAAACATGACACTAATATTCTTCAGGTAATAGAAGGCCAACTTTGTAACTCTTGATACAGTAAGAGTATTATTGTTGGCTAATTTGGAACATATCCCTTGTAAAACAAATATCTAATCAAAGTGGGACTTTCTGCTTAGAGACAAATGGTAAATGGACTGAATTTGTGTATCACTTTACTCATACTGACCAGTCAAAGTGAGTTTCACTACAACTACATTCACCCAATCACACTCACAAACGTACGCACATTCGTACAGCAAAACACAGCTCAATAGGCAGCTTGCAGTTAAGTGCCTTGCCCACAGGTGCATATGACAGGCACCTCCAACTCTTTGATTGCATGACATAATACCACAGATACTGATATGGTTTAAATACCTTGGATAAGGAGATTTTGTAACTGGCCAACATCAGTATAGATTTGTATTTACTTTAAGCCACAATTTATAATTTTAATAATGGGTAGAAGTAAAAACAATAAAAAAAACCCTGACTATTTCCAAAAGAGTTTCTTACTTTCCTCCAGAAGTGTTAGCAGGTTCTCAACTCTCCTTGTGCTCAGCTCCCCACTGTCAACAACATCTCGAAGCATGCCCACCGCAGTCTGAACACAGGTCTTCACTAGATCTGTTGTATCAAAAACATCTCCCAATGCCTGAACAAAAAGAGTTTAAAACAAGTAAACAATTTTTATTGCATAGTTTTTAAATACTAAAATTACAGAATTAAGTAACAATGAGAAAAAAAAATATTTTATTTGTAGTGCTCTTTTCATATTCTGATCTCAAAAGGCTACAAAGGGCTACAGTAATAATAGTATAATGAGTAAAAGTATAAATGTAAGAATGATGTGAATGAAAAAATGTCAGGCAGGTTAAATTATTTACTTATAACTTACCTTAAATTTACCATTCAGAGTTCAAATAATTTAAGTCTTTGTGTGTTGCCATTAGTTTTTTTTTGTTTGTCTCATCCTCCTGTTATACAACTTCAACCTCTCAGATTAGTACAGTGTTTATTTGCTATGTAAACTGACTTTAATCTTGACCATTCTTCCAAATTTGTGCAAGAGTGGAGAATTTCACTTACAGCAATGTTATCATTTTGGGATTGTCCAAACTGATCTTCAGTCTCCATGGCTGGATGAAGAAAATAAGAGATGTCTTTATTAGGCTAAAATAAACTGTATAATACTTAGTTAAGTAATAATAATATAACTTACCCTCAGGCGGGTCTTCAAAGAGATCACTAATGCGCAGATTTTTCAACGAATGAACATCAGAAACAAACTCCCTTGATCTTCTGAGATCATCAATGTGAACAGACTTCCAAGGACCTAAAAATATCTTCCAATTAGTATATTTGCAGTATTTTTTCATTTCTTTTTGAATAGTACTGCATGAAAATTTATTGTACAAAATGTGCTTTGAAAAATTTTGTAACAGTGTTTTAGTGTGTTTTGGGAGAAGCAGCTTATGAAATTGTTGATGACATAAAATATTTCATAATTGTGTATGAGATCACAACTAACCGCCTTGAAATCCAATATAGGATGTCCCCCCTTCCATTCGAGGAAGTTTTGTGACAAAGTACACAAATGTGTTTGTGTCATCTGTCATGAGGCCCTTTTTTATTTCATTGATGCAGGAGTACCTAAGAAGTGCAAAGATTATTTACAAGTGCAACAAAAAGCAAAAAAATATGATTTACCATAAATTCATACAAAACGTGATTGTGGGATGTCTTCACTTACTTGGCAGAGGAGAGAATATTTCTTTTTTGAAAGTCATCATCAAACTCAGTTTGGACAATGAGCACATTGTTCTTTTGTGCTGAGCCAAGAAATTCCCTAATGCCAAGATATTTTCATAATGAATGTTATAGCATACACTACAATTTATAAAGATCACTTGACAATTTTTCGATAAAAGTATAACAAGTTTTAAAAAAACTTTTTTTGCTCTTATTATACTTTCTATTCAAATGATCTACTTGTTCCATTGAGTAAAATTTAGCACCTAAGATGATTAAAAGATACACACCTGATTGTTTTGAGGAAAGAGTACTCTGTTTCAAATTGCAGCAGAAATAGCAGCTTGACAGCATCACATTTTATCTCATTTTGCAGTTGTTCAGCATCTGCTGCAGTTAGCAGCTTGGAAAATGTTGTCACCTAAAAATAAATAGAAAATAAAAGCAATAGCAATTATGTAATTAATTTTATTGGCCGTCAAAAGTATGTGAAATGTATAAAGAATAATTTCAAATGTTACAACATTATAGATATTGAATTAAAACTTCATATTAGCACCATTTTGTAAGAGGAGATTTCAAATTTTTGCTACACCCCAGATTTCCCTCAATAAAACAATTTATCATTAACAATAAAATGATTTACTTGATGTAAATATATGGAAAATAAACAAGTTGAACTAATTGACCAAAACTACAGGTGCACACAAAGCATGATACATTTTCTCCATTATTCAACAAGCTAGATGTGCCTCTAATGTCTTAGTAACCATCTAATGCAGAGGTGCCCAAAGTCGGTCCTTGAGGGTCGGCATCTTGCATGTTTTAGTTCTTTCCCTGGTGGTAGTAACAACCTTTTCAGCATGTCAATGTTCTTCTTAGGCCTCTAATGAGCCATCATTTGATCCGGGTGCATTAAATCAGGGAGAGAACTAAAACATGCAGGATGCCGGCCCTAGAGGACTGACTTTGGACACCACTGATCTAATGTCAGTAAAAAACTGATGGCTCTACACTTTTGAAAGCCTTATAGCAAAAAGCCCACAGGTCTCAAAAGGCTGAAGTAAGGTTGAAAATAATGTAGATACACAAAGAACTGCAAATACAATTTCGATTCAAAGTTAGAATGAACTACGACACAAATTAAATTTTATGAAATTGAAGAAAAATATTACCTCAGTGAATGACACTTGTGAATGTTCAGACTGTTTTATGTGATATGCAATGTAGTCTCCCAGAGACCTGTGCTTGTCCTCTTTGACATATTCCTTCATCCAATGGACTCTTTCGTCATGAGGAAGTTGAGATTTGGTCAAACGAACAACTGAGTCTGGGGTTGCGCAGTTGAGCATAACAGTTTTGACTTTATCCAGAGTGACTTGATCATCTGGTTCAACATCTTTATTCTCGGTTACTTGAAGGACAACAGAGGAGCATGTGTCTGAGTGGTAGCCAATGAAAACATCTCCTGGAATATACGTCTTGATTGTGGAGTAGTCAAGTTCTATTGAGACAAATTTGTTAACCCAGGTCTGTATTTGTTCTGCAATGTCCCGCTGTTCCATTTTGAGGACAGTGTTGATGTCCAGGCAGTGTTTCTCCAGTCGGTTAATGAGTGGGATTGGAAACTGCTCATAAACAACTTCCTTTTCTTCAATGACAATGAGCCTGAACTTTGGATGAACTCTGCATTTCACACGATGCGTCCCTAATCCAAGATCAACGTACTTCTGACCCCCTAGAGTCACATAGTACTGGTTGAGTGCATCATACAGACTTTCATACAGATTCTGTAGGTTCAGAAGCACAACTGTCTGTCCGGTCTCCATGCAAACTTTGACACGATTGATGTTTCTACAAATCTGCATGTACTCCTGGTCCTTTGGGAAGCTGGACCCAAAGATGATCTCTGGATGGACTTGACGAGACAAAAATATCTGTTGAAGTATCTGGAGTGCTGCATAGTTTTTAGTAAGGATTAAAAGATATCGATTTTCCTCCATTTGGCAAGCTGGAAAAATACTTTCTTTGATCATGTCAATGGTACTGGTGCTTGTATTGGAAAAGTTTTGCTGGAGTTCTCTGAAGAAAATGTCAATCACCTTAACATCATCTTTGCCACTGAAGTTTCTCAGGACTGCTCCAGCGATTTGATCGACAGTGGGGCACTCATTTGAGGTCTTTGTGATGGAAAGTACCATCTTTATAAGACTATAAAAGTCCCGTAGACCAAAAAAGCCTCTGCCCTCTTTGCATACTGTTATATATGCTTTTGCAAAGGGTTGAAAGAGTTCCTTTATCTTCTCAAGGATGTTTCTTTCAGATGCACAAATTCCTTCAGCACTTTTGATGAGTTCTGTCTCGCTTAAATCACCACGGGACACAAAAATCCCACGGTTCATTTTGGCAGGGTCCAATGCCCAGTTGGAAATCCCAATAAAACCAACCCTCTGATGAGGCTGTGGCTTTTCATCAACACATCCTTCTTCCAGTAATGGGTGTAGTGTTTTCAATGGCATTTTCGGGGAATCCTCAGCTAACCCTATTTCATCAAGAACGACCACAGAGATGTATTCATCCAGATTTTTGCTCTCTTGAAATCGGGCACATTGTTTAAACGTGTGGATGATTCCTTCAGGGGTTGAATGGGGACTGCACTGGAAAGACACCAGATGTATCTGCTTAAGTCTCTTAAACAGGTCTGAGTGTGATGTGGGGCCTTGCATAGCATCTGCAACCAGGGTTTTAGATAGTGATTTGGAGCTCCCTGGTTTCCCAACAATAAATAAGGGGATTCTTAGCTCAACACAAAGGACCATCATAAAAAAGTTCTCTTTCAAAGCTTCATTTCTGGCTATGGTCTTTCCCAAGGGTACACCACTTAGTAGAAGTTCCTGCATGAGTTGGATTTCCTGCTGTATTCTCTGTGGTTTGTACTCAGGTGTAAAAACTCGACTGATAGTTTTCTGATACTGGTTTTTGCTTTCTAAGCAGGACTGATAGCAAACTCCAGTTGCCATCAAGAGTGACCAGGTCACTCTGTCACTAGCAGGAGAAAAATTTGGTTTGTTTCTCCTTTTAGTTTGTTGTTGCATTGAATCTTTGAGATTTTTGGCAAACATGCTGTGATTCTTGTAGAACCACACAAATACCTGCATGCAACGTTCAACATCTCTCAGACTGACAAAACTACATTCATCCTTCTTCTTCCTCATGAACTGTTGTGATGATGATAACACGTTACATATCATCAGAATGTGCCGTTCCTCGATCTCATTGGCCTTTACCTGCCTTTGCACGATTTGTTTGATATACATTTGTTCTGCTGAATCACTGAGTTGACCAAAATCCCACACAAGAGGCATCAAGCTAGGTGGTAACACATGGACACGATACACAAGCTGGCGAAGAGGAATGGAGCCCAACTTTTCTTGTGTTTCTTGAGCATGGACTCTGTAGCCCAACCCTGATGCCTCAAGCCTCTCAATCATTTCAGGTGTATGTTTTCTGTATGGGTTGCATGCAGCAATAATCTGTAGCCCTGTCTGAGTGCCAAGGCTTTTCCCCTGAACTGAATGATCACAAATGATTTCCTTGATGCTGCTTATGGCTTCTGTGGTGTTTGCCTCATCAAAGAAAAGAACTGAGTCAAATTCATGATTCTCTTTGTTTGTCTTTGCAAGAGCTTCTGCTTCAACCACTTTATCATGAATTATTCTAGATGTTGTTCCTCCATGAACCTTGACCAGTTTTATGTTCTCTGCTGCTGCTCCACATCTTCGCAGTTCACACATAAACTTTATGAGTCTTGTCTTACCACATCCTGTCTCACCCATTATTATAACTGGGATGCCACACCTAAATCGCATGTGTATTGCCATCATTTTGAGGATATTGTCTGTGGTCAATTCGTAAGTTTCATCAGGATCAGTTGGCCATTTGATCCCAAGTACACTACACAGATGCTCAATCTTGTCTGCTCTAGGCAGCTGATCAAAATCCACATTAAAAGGGACTCTTTGATGAACTAGACCCCTGTACAGCTCTTGAGTCATGATGTTTTCCTTTATTACTTTTCCTGTTGATGGATTTATAGCATCAACTCCTCTTCGGTCATTAAGTCTCAGATGAAATCCAATGAACGTCATGGATGTGTGGTCATCATTAAAAAATATGTATGGATGAGGTTCAGCTTCCCACCTTTTTCGAATGAGAAATGGAGCCAAATCTTTTTCATTTACTGCAGTCAGGTCAGTTTGCTTTTTTCCAAGGCTCTCATCAGTGATACATAATGACGGTGTTGCAAAGTCTTTGGACATCAAGATCATAAACTCAACCACAAAGTTTTTGAACCCTTGAAGAGTGTCTCCAACAAACTCAACATTGCAGAAGTCTGAATTTTCACAGGCTTGCAACTGAAGATTAAGAAACGACACAAAGTTACAAAGTTCTGCCCATGAAGGATCCAGGACACCACAGTAGAACAAGAATATCTGAAGACAATGTGAATGAGAGCCTTCAATTCCCTTGTAAGTAAAGTTGTCAAGATTCTCACTACTGTGAAAACGTGTGAGATATTGGTATGGTCTCTGAAAAGCTTCACTCCCAAAACACTCATCATCCATAAGAGGGTCAT